>JBBPMC010000260.1:0-28678 GCA_038090115.1 Strobilomyces echinocephalus | reverse complement strand
GTCATGACATCTTTTTCACGTAGATCGGTTGTCTCGAACCCTACACTCTTCAAGTCTTCTCGTCACCCCCAAGGGTCCTCAGACTCTCTTGTCCGGCTCACCACTCGACTGCGGACGAACCAACCGATGACGATGAGTTGCAGCTCATACCTGGACTTCAAGACTACCAGAGAATGAAGACGGGTATATGGGTGGTGTGGCAAATGGAATGGGCCTTCGTGACCGCACTTTGGAAGGAGTAGACGAATCTGATGGTGAGAATGTGCGCGATGACTTGGAACCGTCGATCTCCATAGGTGGGATGTATTCCGGCGATGACTCAGATGGATGGGATGATGATATCTAACGAACTACACACATTTCAACATGTCTTTAGACTACTAGTATATTCTTGAATCCGAACTTAAAACTTTGACTGTTCTCGTTTCAGTGTCGTATATCCTGTCGGCCGATGCGGTGATCGAGGGTCTCGGTGGCCTCGATTACAGAAAGGAAATCCACCCTCCTTCGCTCATGCTATTCCGAACCGAGCACGAGCGTCCGGACCTCCATAGAAGTGGAGTCAGACAGTGCAAATGACATTATGAAAAATGGGTACAGATGTAACAAGAGGTAATGCTACCCTAGTGACGACACCCACACCTCACGGGTTCGTCCCATCGCCCCTCCTTTTCACGCCCACGGCCATATAGGTGGTATGGAGGTAAAGGGGGGGGGGGGATTTGAGCGAGGCGCGATAATGGGTTGTAAATGTGACAGCCTAGAGGCGGCAAGACGGCGAGGACGAGAGTGCGGGATCCCCATATCGTGGACAAGTCACCATTTTGCTATACCCAAATAGACACGGTGGAAACGATGGGCGAGTGTTCGCGCCCGTGGCCCGAAGGGAGAGACGGGCAGGCGTTTGTGCCTGAATAGACATGGTCGGCGAGGTGCTCTGGGCAGCTGGTGACTCTCGAAAAGTCGTGGCGGAGGCAGAGACGATAGAGGAGTATGGATGGAAGGTCGAAGTGAGGTGACAGAGATGAGGAATTTGGCGAATGCCGGGATTGACTTTAGCAGTCACGTTGGCAGGGGACAGCGACGGAAACCCGAGGTCAAAGGGGCCCAAAACAGAGTGGTTCTACACGAGGAAACACAGATCCGGGGACGCAATTGCGTACGGCTCTCGGTTGACCTGTCCATCACGATGACCTCGTTGACCCTGCATAAGATGCTGGTGTCGGAGGACTTCTCAAGGCCCACTCAGTGGCCCGGGCCAGTAACTTGGGTGTTCCCGAAATAGAAACGCCCGAGTCCGAGATAACTCGTGACAAGTGTCGACTCGAGAGTCTCCCGACGTTTTAGCCATCTAAATCTCCAAAGACCGATCTATTAAAAGTCAATACGGCACAAAATAAAGTTGGAGCAGTACGTGTAGATGCCAACTTCCGAGGAAGCGGCAGAAGCCACACTCGGTACTCCACAGGAGGTCCATAGGTACTACACAAAGAGTACATTGGAAGTCCCAGTCACAACTATAAAAAGAGACTGACCTCTCGTTGTGCCACTCAACCATGCCGACCAGAGGAACCCCTGCTCCTCCCGCTACCCCCACATCATCACCCGTCCCGAACACGGACTCTGTTCCTTCGACCGGGAGCTCGGTAGAACTCGGTAGGTTCAACTGCTATCTGGCCGGAAATAAGAAAACTAATCAGTCGCAAGTAGAACTTCTCACAAAGCTAATTCAGCAGTTAGCGGCGTGTCATGTAACGGCTGGCAGCCTTCGGGATGTCCTCATTAGCAAGAGTATGGAGGCCAGTCTCATGATATCTCCGACTAGCTCGCTGTTGTCTACCTTGACAAATACTTCTGGGTCTGAGGACTACGGGGGGTCAAGTGTGCCGTTGGCGCCTGTCAGCACCGTTTCTCGGAAACCGGGTGCGAACCCCAAAGGTCCCATCGACAAGTTCGTACCTGGCAACCTGAGTCTTGATGGGTATCGGCAACACATGTACAACGGCTTCGTGTTTGATATTCCAGCCCCCGATGTGCAAGGTCCCGTAATTCTTGTGACTCGTGGCAGGCGTGTTGGGATCTACTCTTCATGGTATGGATTGTATTGTTATCAGATTGCAGCTTGACAGATGACGGTCGACTCACTAGGATGATTGCAAGTCCTCACGTAAATAAATGTTCTGGAAACGCGTATATGTCGGTGAGGTCGGTGGATGAGGCAATTGAATTAATGATGGACGCAATTGATGCAAATACCGGATGTTGGTTGAGTGGTTGACGTTTTCGTAGACCTTGTGCTTCAGTACTACATGTTCCCACCACCGCTATGTACCTTCTCCGAAACCAGCGCTCGTCAGTGGTCCTCACCGCATCTTCTTGGGCGCAATCGCTCGTCTAGCGCCCGTGCCAGACTTTTTCGAGCACCAGTGCTCGTCACTGGCCCTCACCGCACCGTCTCCAGCGCAATATGCAGAAATATAGAAGACTAGGAGGAAGAACAAGATGGGAGCACGCTATCTTTCCCTTCCTCCGATTGTGATGCCAAATTCTCCATTCAACATAAACTGGAAGAACGACGGGTCGCGCAGAGCTCGTCACCAAGGGCAAGCCTCAGGCCCAGGTACGCGCTCTCGTTTCTTTCACCACCTGTCTTCTCGACGTCGTACAGTCCACAGCTGCAGACGATCGTGTTCGACGTCTCTCAGCCCCTCGACAAGGTACAGGCACCCAGGGACGTGGTGCTCCCGTCAAGCTGAACCCCCTGGAACCATCAGCGCGAGCCCCTGGATCGCCTACGCCATGACCAGGGATCGCGTCCGCGTCATTTCGCTCCAGCGGCGATCGTAGCACCCTAAACAAGTCGACACCACAGAGGTTGCTTCGGCGACAAAGATGCATCGATTCAAGATTGGACTTGGCCGACACTGCGCGTACGTTCCAGGGCGAACCTCGACCACAGGTCGGACTCAACCGCATTTCTCAAGTCTTTTCTATTCCTTCCCGTGAGTCTCTGTGATCCGCCGATCCTTTCGATCGCTAACTCACCATCGTAGCGCCTGGTTGCGTTCGACTTCGACGGTCTTCATCCGCGGCGCGGGCCAGTTTGGCGGAAAGCGCACAGGAACCGATGCGTCCCATTCCTCTCGGTCGAACTCGATTGCGCCTCGCCTCACCTGACCCAAACTCGCAGACAGAGGTGCTGTGACTGTAGACAATGTACCACCGAAACGTGTGCCAGATGCCGTCCTCGAAGAGCAGACTTCGCTGGCACAAGTTGCGCTTTACCGGTCAGTTCTCGCCGTCCTTGATGCATTCCATCTCACGCAGGAACCGACCGGGTGAACCCAGCCTGAGCAGCGACTACAATTGCTTGCACGTGAGTGCCCCACTTTGGCGTTTCATCCGCGTTCTGGGAGGTCGACGAAATGCCTCTCTATTTCAATATCCTTTCGTCACACACTTCGCACGTCTATCTTGGGTGACTCTCTACTTCGTTCGCCCCTAGGTCTTGCCCGACTTCGCCGCGATCGGCAGGTTCGATAAACCGATCTTGCTCGGTACGATTGCGCTCGCGATTACCATCGCGGGGGCGTGACGTCACTACACAGGACTCTGTTTCATGGGAATCGCAGACAAACACGTCCTCAAGTCATTTGGTCCTTTCAAGGACATCAAGGTCCGGTACGTTGCGGAACGATTCTGGGATGCCTGACGCGGTCGTTGACCTGACGTATCTGTAGGTTCGCAGGCGTGGTGTATCCTGGCAGGTCGTTTGTCACGGAGATGCGTCGCTCTCTTCGCCAATACTCACCTTTTTTTCATGACGTGATAGTCACGAAGACCAAAGAATGAGGGCCCACCGTGCTGGCCAACACAGTGGTTACTAGTGGACGAGGGCGGGGCAAGCTATGGGTGTACCATTGAATTTACGGTTCGACATGGGCAAGACTGTCTACTACATAGGGCCTTCACAGTACTGTAGGGGAGATGCGAAAGAGAGCTATCGTGGGGGTCGACTACGGACTTGAATTCACACTCTAAGGTCCTCAGACAGCTCGACGCCTGCTCAGTGGCATTAATTCTTCATCTGCGCTACGTGCCATTCTTTTGCATCTCGTCCCACCATTTTTGAGTATCGCCGTCCAGTCTCATGAGCCTCTCGTCCTCAACTCGCAAGTATTCGCTTGGATGCGACATGGGCAATTTCTTGTCGAAATCCCTCAGCAGACGTATTGATTCGCGGCCTCAGCACCGTGACAATGCGACATACACGTAAGGCTTCCGGACGCTTTCCGATGTCGATTATTGCATTCGATATTGTTTGCCCTCAAGAATGTATGTCAGCCATTGTGAATCGTCCTGCGCATGTACCTACTATCGTGCATACCTTGAGAGCGGTAGTCCGTAAATGCGTACGCTGGCGTCAGAGGCAGTTATTTTCTGGTGACAGTTTTCTTTTTGTTTCCTTCTGTGATCATGAACGTTCGCTCAAACAGACTCTGTGGAACGCTCACCATCCTGGACACAGCGTCCATGGTGACGATCTCCTTTCTTGCTCACCTTTGTCGATAATGTCATCGGCCGCAAGAACGGTACCGTTTTCCAGCTGCTCTCCGTCATCATAAAGAATGTCGTCTCCACTTTTAGATTCGTCAACGGTACCGAGGAGGACCTACACAGGTCTGGCCGCGTCAACACACGATACATGACGGTTGATGGACACATACTGGCGAGGGCAATCTGTGTGAGTTTCCGAGTCCTGGAGCATGACTGGGCGCTGACCGTTGATTTAGTGTCAGGCGGAGACGAATGTGGCGGCGCTTTGGACTCGGAGGCTGGTCGGGGCGACCCCGCGACCTCGCCAGCCCGCCCTGACCGGCGCGTCGTCGCCATGAATACATACGCCTCGTTGAAGTCGACGGTTGGCATGTCCAAAGAAGAAATGGCCATCGAGATGGCGAGGAGGAAAGAGGAGGAAAGGTTGGTATGTTCCTTCTCATGTGTAGGTAGTATGGTCGACGGGTCGTACGTCAAATCGAGTTCGACGACCGAGTGTAAAAGCAAAAGGTAGCAATTTAGAATAAGGAGCTATTACACAGGGAGTGGAACTTGTAGAACAAGTGTACATAGGTATCGACGGAAAGATGGCATATCGTACTGTGTCAAACCAGTGATGTCGCATCCCCTCAAGACCGCAGTTATTTGGGCAAGGACCCATAGTCCGCAGTCAATGTTGTTAGTTTGGAGGGGCTCAAGCTAGACAATGCGAATGAGAACAGTTACATCAACAGTTATGGCGAACTTACTACAACTGGGTGGGCTGTCCAATTTCCAAGATCGCAACGAGGCGTGCGATACATCGAAGAGGCGATAAGTGAGAGGCGTGTCACAAGTTTGAGGATATCCTAGAGGTTACAGTCGTCACATAGATACAGACACCCGAGTGGTTTACTCACAAGAATGTCCTTCTTCCAAGGACTTCGCTCTGCTAGGCTATCGAACAAAAGCATCCGATGTGCGGTAACGTCGATGGTGCACATTACCCAGTGACCAGGGCGGTGGATGGGTAGTATCCAGATAGATTTTTCCCAATACCGCGACCCCTTCGCATTGCGCCAGAGGGTGTCATCGGTGGCGTTGTACCTGATGCGCGGAAGGTCGTGTGTGGAGAGGATCGCGATAGGACTGGGTAGTGGGGATACATACTCCGAGTATAGAAGCGCAGTGCAACCATTCACACACACGTCATTGAGGGGTGCTGTATCGGAACCCAAAATCTCAATATCATTGGCTTCGAGTACTAATCGCGGAAAGCCGTCAGCGATAGGCCTGGGTTGCTTGACGAGCTCGCTGTTAGGGGCCAGGGTGTTACTGGGTATACCAGAAGAGTCGGCTTTCATGTCCTAAGGGACTGTGAGCTTGGATGCGTGGATATAAGATGGAAGTCCTTACCAATGGAAGCTTCCACTCAAGACTCACTGTCGGCACTACTCCGTCCTTGGGGATCTCATCCTCGTCATTATCGTCGGCGAGGACATCTCCAAGGGGCACCTGCTCTGATCCGAGTCCAGGTTCTGGGTCGAACATAGTTTCTGTTCGTGTGAAGTCAAGTCCCTCGTCTTCGTCATCCAGATTCCCAAACGGAACTTCGCAAATAACTGGCTGTATCCAGTGTAGCTCTGCTACGGAGGGGCTACCGTGGAGTAGATCGGCTAGCTTGACGGCCTCCCTCGCTTGATTTTCGTAGCGTAATGACGTCGCGAGTGTAGTCGGCCATTGATTCTGTAGCTCAAGCAGAGCTTCCCGGCGATGCCCGAGAACCAAGCGAAAGACAGAGTCTAGAATATTATCAGATGATGTGTAGCAGATATAGAAGGATTACTTACTTTCGGGATTGCGCAATGCGAGTTCGACAGAAGAAAGTTCGAGGCCGAACCATCGGCACATGTTGTCAGCTTTGACTCCAAGACGCCGCTGTTCCTCGCGACAACGGTCACGTTTTAATAGTCCACGGATTCCGTCTCGTACGTCGGCGTCTTCGAGCCATCGAGGGACCTCGCTCTCAGAAGGAGTAATCCAGACATCTTGACAAAGTGATTGGTCGTTGCGCAGGTCTGCGAATTTGGTCGGGAGCGGCGTGGGAAGAGGGACTGAGTAGGCAGGATCATATAACTCATCTAGTTTCTGGCAATATCTATTGTACTTCTTGATTGCGGCCATCAGCGCAGGGTGGCGTTTGGATATGGCTTTCCGCGTTTGCTGGTGAAGCTTTGTTCCTATCAAGATGATATTAGAAAATGCACCAGTCACGCATCATGACTTACCCAATGCTTTGTCCTTGCCTCCTACGGCACGGTCGAGCTTGTCCCACTCGAAAAAGCTACCGATTGCCCTCTTCCGGATGTTGATTTTCAAATCACGCGCCATCAGGAGAATCTGCACAAACTCTAATTTGACACCTTCCAGTTCCGGGAACTTCTCGTGAATGTTAAGCGAGGTATACAGCGCCTCGATCTTCTCCAGAAGTCTGTCGTGGCTACGCTCCATACTATCCAGAAGAGCGAGTGAGTCCGATGATGCAAAAGTTTCGATGGTTGACCTAGCAGTTTGGAGGGTGTGCTCAGACGAGTCCAGGTCCGCTTGTAGTGCTAGGACACTGTCAAGCTCTTTCTTGAGTCTTGTTGGTGCATCTCACACAAATGTTCAGTCAGGCGGGTGCGCGATCAAGGAGAAAACTCACGGGCACGAATCGAGAGCTGGGCAGTACGTTGATGTGTCCACTGCTGCCGAAGTTCATCAACTGAGACACCACAACTATTGATGACTCTCTGAGCCTCATCACTCTGTTCCACGATACCTTTCTTCATACGCCGTCTTAGCCAAGATCCCAGGTCTCGCCGCATCTCAGCTCCAATGAAAGCTGCGTGGCGGTCGATAAGCCATAAGCGACGCTGGCGCTGTTGCAAGTCAGAATGTGAATGACATGAAACACGGTGGTCCTACCGAGGACGATCTCTCAATCCCTATCAACTTGATAAATCGTGACCAGAGCCTCTCAGTACCTTCACCATCTGAAAGTCCGAGACCAATGGCAAGGCGTGGATTATAGACCAATTGACACGCCCATTCATGCCCGTATGCATGCATGGCGGTCGTCGCGAATCTGATGCGGGAAGTGATGCTCGAAGAAAGTAGGTCATACTAGGATGGTTAGCATAACATATGTCTGGATGACTATTGTGCTTACCTGCTCGAGGGAACGCTGCACGACACAACCAACGTCATACAAGACGCAAACAGTTGCTTGAGGAGGGAGAAGGCTGAATAAGTGCTCGATCAAGGAAATACAGTACTTCTGTTGTTCTCCGGGTGTGTCGATGTTGGCGAAAAAGAGTGGGATATCGTGACGGCAGACTAGGCACATGAGGCCAGTGTCGTCAAAACCTTCCATGGATGCCTTCTGTTTTTTCCCGTCAGCGGCTTCGTATGATGTTTCACACTGATCAATTGCCTCATCAGGTATTTGAATTGTCTTACGTGCTTTGCAGGGACCTCTGCGTGCTTTGGAAATTCGGTCACCAACAGCGTCAACTTGGGCCTTAGGAAGGATATATGCAGGGAGATGAAAGGGTGTACAATCGCCGGCAGAACGTCTGTGCCGGTGATGGAAGTTTCCATCGGTAGAGACGTGGATGTCCGCACCATCGTCTAAAGTGCGACCAAACGTACTTCCACCAAAACATGCAGGGCAACGCTGCACAAGCAGCGATGCACAAGATATCGGGGAGGGCTGTGAAGGATCCAGAGACAGTGCACCGGATAAGGGTTCGTTGGGCAAATTTGAGGATAGCCTGGCAGTAGTGATACGAGTACGACACAGAGTTACTGCAGATTCTACACGCCGCTCAACTTCAGTCTGTAAAACGTCATACCATTGAACTGCCTGTGCGAGACTGCGGCGGAATGGATCTTGTATTGCAGCACCCTGGGTAGCAACTGTCAAGTTGATCCAATGAACAGTGTTGACTGCAGCTTACCTGTCCACCCGTTATTCGGAAGCCTCTGCGGGTATAGTGTGTATTTAACGCGGTTGCTAATGCATTGATTGCGTCGCATGAACGTTCGAACAGCGCCTTGTAGAATGCGAGAAGCTCGATGGAAACAGCCATACGAGGCTGAGATGGCGCGGTTGGAAATAGACCGTGGTAGACAAGTACCTGGGGTAGCGATGAACACTTGCACGATAACACAGTTGTCGAGCAAAAATCTGCAATGTGTCAACTGAAGTCCAGCCGGATTGATGAACAACTCACGATCGAAGTAAAGCGTGATAAGCGTGGTCTTTCTAGGCGTACAGTTTCCACTACAGCACGAGATCGAAAGGGGGAGAGTTTGCACAGGGTTGCCTACGGTCCGAGAAAAGTATTGCAGGTAGCTCTCGACGATGGTGGGGATGACAGCTTTCCATGATTCGGAACGTCGGGATGGGCCCTTCGGTACGGTAATTGGCGACGGCAACACTGGGTGGCTGTCCTCAAAGAACTGCGGGAGCTCGTCTGCGGGAGAAGGATGTTCGTCCACAGGATCAGGGTCTCTCGAAGATGAGGCCTGAGGCAGGATAGGTTGATCGTCCTTCAGCAGCTCCTCTAGGCGTCCAATGAGTCGCTGACGCTTGGAAGCTCTTCCTGGGACGGTAACATATGTTTGTGTTTTTCTGGGGTCTTTTATCTTGCGAGGAGAGGTATAGTGTTGACCGAGTCCCTTGCTCTTGCTGGGAAGTGCTGCACGCGCGGCAGAGAGTCCTGGGGTAGGCATGGTAAGAGGGTCGTGAGAGGTTTCGTCGAACATACCAAGCGTTATATCCATCTGCTGAACATTCGGCATGCGGTCTGATGATTACTAATAGAACAAATGCGGAATATCCCGACGCGAGGGAACCCTCTAAGGCTACTTTCACCCCGCCAAAGAACCCCCCCTGAAAGGTCACCAAAGGGTCCGAAAGGTGGTGCCTGAGGTGCCTGATCAATTATATGGGCTACTCTCGGAAGGTAGGCAAGGTTCCCCACGAGGTCTTTTATGATTCAACATTGCACCCCAGACCTTTACGAAGTGCGTGCGATTTTATTGGGTCGCATGGGGAGACACGAACATGCGCTCGAGCTGTACGTTTACAGACTGGGAGACTTTGCGAAAGCCGAGGAGCAAGCCTTTCAGTTGACCTGCTTCCCGGCCTGGACCCTGAGTTTGTTCAGACATTGCAAACAAATATCGGGCCCTGCCCAGACTCCCTCTCCAATGTCAGCTCTCCTCAAGTTATACCTCCGCCCAACCGTACCTAACCCACCGAACTTGCTTTCTCCGGCTCTATCCCTCATTGCGCGACACAGCGCTCGCCTCGATCCCATCGAAACCTTCCAGCTTCTCCCGCCGCTCGTAAGCGTACACGACGTGCGATCGTTCTTGCTCCAATCGTTGCGGGCCCCTGTGTTCGACCATCGTGTCGTACGCGAAGTGAGCATGGCTCGCAAGGAAGAAATGGAGCGGCAATTGATGAAACCGGAGTCGAGGCGGGTCAAGGTGACGGACAGCCACATGTACGTCGGGGCGTTTCTCGCGTTGCGTGGTCCGGGCTTGACTTGAAACGTTGATTAGTAGATGCCCGCAGTGTCACAAGCGGCTGGGGAACAGCGTCATCGGGGTACACGCGTCACGGTGAGCGACTTTCCCTTTTTTTCGCGATCGGAGCTGATTGCGGACGTGGTCTGCAGGGGCGAAGTGACACACTATCATCGTCGGGAGGTGTTCTCTAGGAAGCTCAGCGCCGCGCGCCAGGGCTGAGTATGGACGAGTGCTGAGGGGGACGGTGGCTCAGGATTGGGCTTGCTATATTTTAGTGTTTTGAAATGCAAGTACAGCATGATCGACATCCGTCGTTTCACAAAGCGTGATCTCGACGTTTCCTCTGTTCGATGGCTTCCACCATCTATCGATTGAAGCCGGCCAGCACCGACGGGTCATCGACTCCAATGGATTGGATATGAACCAACGGATGCCGTCCATCGAAGCCGTTTTAGCGCCGGGCGCATTCTCCTACGATTCCGATAACAGCGCCTCCTAGTGGCATGATCGGAATGAAGATGTTCAAGCTCAATTCACAGACATAAACACCAGGCGATCAAGCGTAATCCAGGTCTGGATTCCAGGCCAATCTTCGTACCAACTCGAGCGACACCCCTGTCCGAACGATGTGACCCCGAGGTCGCGAGGTCGACGGAAAGAGAGTAACATACCCAAAAGCAACGGGTTGCTGGCCCGTCTGAACACGGCATGCCAACGCTTCCTGTATGTCCTCCAGAGTCTCGGTCTGACCATTCTCACGCCCTCCCACGCGAAAAACCTGAAACCATCGCAAGACGGGACGCCGATGCTGGCGAAGAAGACGGCCATGGCCTGGACGGATTCCCCTTCGATGATCGCGTCCAGGACGTTGATGGAGAACTCGGGCGGCAATGTCACGCCATGGTTCGTCCAGCCTGGCACGCTCGTATAGCCTCGCACGTCGACGAGGGCGACCTCCGTGAGCCGTAAGAGTCCGTCCGGCCCGATGCCGCCGCCCGACGCAGATGCATTCCAGCCCCAGTCGACGTTGACGAGCAAATGTTGCAGGGGGGGCCATGCCGAGGCCAGCGCGAGCAGGTCGCTCTCCGTCAGATCCACACTGCAGCCTATCCCGTACTCGAACCGAACGAGATCGCCGAACGCCGTGCAAGGCTGCAGGTCTTGCAGACTTAGAGGCACCTCCGGGCGAGTCAGATGTCTGAAGGCTCTCCAGAAAGAACGAGAGTTCTTTCTTCGAGGGGCAGCTATCAACAAGGGCACAGGCAGCCATGATGACAGGTAGTCGGATCCCAGAGAGGAATCGTGAAACAGAGTACTGGGAATGAGAATGCAGTACGAAGTCGAGCAGGAAAGGGGTAAGCTAGAGGGAGGGAGGGTATTGACGAGCCGACGCAACGCCGTCATGCGAGACACATGCACAAGAGTTTCCATGTTTAACGCAATCGAACAATAGAGCAAGATCCGAAGGTTTCGCCACCGGCATATACAATCGCAGGCCAGTTTATGGAATGCGAAGTCTATTTGGTCCTCGTCTCCCCTGAGGGAGAGACGTCTGATATTCGGGAAAAGAACTGGCAGCGACCCCAGAAAGTCCCCGCGGCGATGCACGTGGGTCGCGAAGCCAAGCACTCGGAAAATCAAGGGATGGAATGGGGCGGTGCAACAGATGCACAGAATTTGCTGTGTAACTGAAGCTTGCCGAGCGGAGGTTCTGGAAGAGTGGATGAGGGAAAGGAGGAGTGGAGAGGATACTGAGGCCTTTCTGATCGAGTCCCCCGCTGAAATCTAGTACGCATCGTATGCGGGGTGTGTACCGTCGAAGAATATCCCATTCTGTCTGCATAAGCGGTTTGCTCAACGTATAAGTCCCAAAAGGCTGAAGTGTTCACTGCCAGACGAATATGATGAAGACGCAAAGAAGCTGGAACATCTCACTTCGTTTGGTGCCACTTCGAACGCACGACGTGTCCTTGCAATAGGCGCCATTGCGAGAACGACCGTGATATAGCGAGTATGACAATGACCAAAGATATTGAGGAGAATTTCTTCTATGTGGAGTGCTTGATGCATCATGATCTTCTGGGCCAGTGATGGCAGCCTCCCTCTGCATCAACGAAAGTCAGGATAATGGGCGAAACGAACATGGGCTTTAAGTCCGGAGTTTGAATCGTTGACGGCGTCAATATATTTGAGTCTGCACTACATACTATGTAAGCAGATCCGTGGTGGTGTTACGGACAGCACACGGCGATCATCGATACGGCCATATGTGCCGGTTCTTCTGGTCGTTCCCCGAAAGCCATTCCACTCCGTGTTTACTTCGAGGGGACATGGCGTCCCCTTGTGTCGATGGTTCCGACGTCGCGTCGAGCACAGTCAGCGGGGGTGCATCAGATCCTACGTCAATCCGAGTAGGTCAAAAACTGACACCAGAAATTAGTAGATCATACCTCGAACTGTCGCGTTCTCTGCAAAGGGATCTCCGACGAAGCATGAACATATACGGGTAAGACTGCATCTTCTCCCTCGCCTCGAGTTGTTCTTTCAATCTACGAAATCCAACGAGAATCCGACAGGGCAGCATAACAAGAAGGAAGAAAATTTCCTGGCTCCTCACGCTCGTCGATCAGATTGTGGTGCGCAAGTAGCGCGGGCATCTCCATGAATGACCCGGGGGGATGCCTTTGCAAATACGACACGATGGCGTTCGTGATAAACGTAGTCCGCTTGTCTGTTTGCCTTGATTAATGTTTGTGAACAATCGCATAGCTATACTATCCGAGGGTGACGACGAAATCTTGGCAACGAATGGTAGGTGACTCACGGTTTTAGCACATCCGGGAACGATGCAATAAAAACTGATCTTCTGCTGACATTGATGGTATGCTGGATATTGATCGCGATCCAATCGGGGTAAGTAGAAACAAGAGACAAAAGAGGAAGATGTGAAGGCTTACA
Source organism: Strobilomyces echinocephalus (assembly GCA_038090115.1). Classification (NCBI taxonomy): domain Eukaryota; kingdom Fungi; phylum Basidiomycota; class Agaricomycetes; order Boletales; family Boletaceae; genus Strobilomyces; species Strobilomyces echinocephalus. The sequence continues at coordinate 15,601 of JBBPMC010000260.1, read as the reverse complement.
TAAACGGGAGTCCTACAAACTAGTACTCTGTTGCTCGTTCTGCAAATGACCTGCTGCACGCTGCCAAGTGCTGGCACATTCTTCCATTCTGATAGTCGTAAAAGATTCACAAGTAGGCAGGAATAAGGGTGACGTGCTCACCATTCTCCTCGAGGTCGAGCACCTCGTCGAAAGCGGTGGTGATTTCATCTCTGATCTCCGCATACAATGTGTTGAGATTCCGGGTGAATCGCAAGCGCAAGATCGGGATGTGGTAAGGGTTAAGAGGAATCTCTGGACCGATGGTGTGATCCATCTCAATTCGCTAGCAGAACATTTCAGCGCGATCGTACACCGTCCGAGGAAACGGCTACCCGCGTCCGCCAAGCTTTCTAAGAAGACCAGCATATCTGGGCGCCCTCTGCAGTTCGTCCACATGCCTGCAGTCATTGACGATGACCAACCAGCCGAAGAGGGTAGCGACCTTGAACGGTGCCGACTGAGACGGTCCGGATAAGTGAGGAGGCTATATGTGGGGTTTCTGAACACATCCATGACCGTCTCTTTTTGCTGACGGACTTGGGCGGGCGTCGACCTGTCCGAGTACTCGTCGAACAGGAAGACAAAATGCATGAGCTGACGTGCTCTTTTAAAAAAAAAGACTGAGCACGATAGCCCGACAACGACACGTCCGGACGTTACCTTTGCTCGCCAGAGGGTACGCCAAACACGCGAAGAGATCTATCCAAGAAAACACGTCAGCGAGCACGTTCGGGACGAAGATTCTGACGGGTTCAGCGTCTCGATCGATGGATTTCTGTGCGAGGGTCTTATCGGCGACGCTCTTGCGCTTCCTGGCGACGAGGACAGAAGCGCCGAGGAAGGCAGAGAAGGCGAGCGCGCTGAGCGAAGGAAGAGTAGTAGTGTGCACGTCAGAGTCGTCGAGTCTTTTTCCAGACCGTACGCTGCCCTTTTATCCATCGTAGTCCTGTGGATTGTCGGACCTTGAACAGTCGGATGAGACCAAGGCAAAGCAGAGAACAGGCGATGTGGTTGCACGGCGAACGTTACTGGACTTCGAATGTTCTGCACATGAGCCATAGGGATCCTGCGCAAGATGATTATGTAATGCGCCGAGGAACATCAAAACTCTGGTCCACGAGCCCATGTAGTCAATATCCACCGACTACATCGACGAGCCCGCGTGTAAATAAGCCGAGTTTGTCGGGCGGGCCCGTGAACAGGCTGCGGTATTATAGAAATGGTAACAGGATGATAATAACACACAGGCCTGCTACCCAGGGAATGGCCGACAATCACCGATGTACACACACAGGCCCCGCGAAGGCGAAAGTGGCCTAATGTGACATCATCAGAAGGGCCGAGGTGGGTGGCAGAATTCCCGGTGCTTTGACATCACACCGGCCGACACCGGTTGTGTTGTGCCGGTAGCGACATGGTCGGACGGGCCGGAGTGTACATTGCCAATCTCGGCATGAACCCATCTGGCGGGCCTGGAATTGAGTGGAATGCTCGCCGTGTGTCCAGCGCACGGGCCGGAGATGGGCGTATTCCTGCGACGGCAATCTGATCGGGCGGGCCAGCGAGGGTGATGCTGACGCAGTCAAGCGGGCCGGGGCGACTTTGGGTGGCTGGGCTCGTAAAGATCGGTCGGGCCTATGTCCAGGTTTTAGGTGAAAGCATGACAGCATCGGACGGGCCGATATGGATGGTAGGAGCTCGCGATGATGTGGTCAGGTGGGGCCACGTGGATTTCGCCGAGCGCAGCGCGACCATATCAAGCGGGCCGAGATTGGGATGAAATGGTCGGTTGTGTTTATCACGGGGGCCAAGATAGATTAATGCACGCAACAACGACCTCATCGGACGGGCCTGTATGGTTGGACTCGAGGAACTCACGAGGCGATCTAGCAGGCCCGAACAGCTGCGGGAGATGCGGCTCGTAGACATCAGACGGGCCGAGATCGGTAGCCATTACTCGTGATGATGTCATCAGGCGGGGCCGCATGGGCTTCGCCGAGCACTGCGCGACCACATCAAGCGGGCCAAGATTGGGATGAAATGGTCGGCTGTGTTTATCACGGGGGCCAAGATAAATGAATGCACGCAACAACGACCTCATCGGACGGGCCTGCATGGTTGGACTCGAGGAACTCACGAGGTGATCTAGCAGGCCCGAACAGCTGCGGGAGATGCGGCTCGTAGACATCAGACGGGCCGAGATCGGTAGCCATTACTCGTGATGATGTCATCAGGCGGGGCCGCATGGACTTCGCCGAGCACTTCGCGATCACATCAAGCGGGCCAAGATTGGGATGAAATGGTCAGCTGTGTTTATCACCGGGGGGCAAGATAGATTAACGCACGCAACAACGACCTCATCGGACGGGCCTGCATGGTTGAATTCGATGGACGCACGAGGCGATCGAGCAGGCCCGGACGGCTGCGGCAGACGCGGCTCGTAGACATCGAATGGGCCGACATCGGCAGTAAATACTCGCCATCGTGTGATCAGGTGAGGCCGCACGGACATCGCCGAGCACTGCATGATCGCATCACGCGGTGATGGCATGTTCGGATATGTGTATCACGCGGGTCAAGAGGGATATGTGCAGATAACAAGTGCAGATAACGATAACTTCATCGGGCGGGCCTGCATGGGACGCACGAGGCACTTTAGCAGGCGCGGCGCGACGGGGCAGATGCGGCTCGTAGACATCAGACGGGCCGAGATCGGTAGTCATTACTCGCCATCATCCTACCAGGAGGGGCCGCAAGAACTTTGCCAAGCAGTGCGCGGTCGTATCAAGCATGTTCGGCTATGTTTATCACGCGGGCAAAGATAGATGTATGCAGATAATAATAACCTCATCTGATGGGCCTGCACGGTTGGAGTCGAGGGGAACACGAGGCGATCAAACAGGCCCGGGCCGTGGCGGCAGACACCGTTCGGCCTGGAGATGGCGTCCCGGGCGATCTAGCAGTCCCGGACCGCTGCGGCAGATACGGCCAGTGAATATTGGAGTGTCGATAGTGACCCGAGCAATGATGGCCAAATCAAATGGGCCGAAATCGGTATGAATTACTCGCCATTCTGCAATCCGGCGGGGCCGCATGGATTTTACCGAGCACTGCGCGATGGCATCAATCAGGCGTAGAATCTAGCGGCATGCTCGTCGGTGTTCACCACACAGGCCGGTGTGAGGTGTAGCCGAGAACCAAGCGAGGCGCTTTGGGGGGCCTCAGCAGTAGAAGGCAGCCCTTGTATCGATCAGACTGGCCGACATGGACGGTGCGAGATCTCATTCATGTGATCGGGTTGGCCCGGGTGAAGTTCGCCGCGCTCGGCGCAGTTGCCTCGAGAGAGTGAAGGGTAGATGGGGAGGCACGGCATGTTCATATTACGCGGGCCTGCATTGGCATATAAGTGAAACAGTGAGCGTATCGAACGGGCCGACGCGGTCGGTGCTGACTTTCGCGACATCTGATCTCACCGGCCCGAACATTTGAACCATTCCCCAGCATGCGGGCCTTGCCCCTCTGCTCACGCGTCACATCACAGCCTCAGACAGGGAGAATATGGCTGGCCACGCGACAAACGGATAGACATATGCTGCGCCGAGCCGCGGCAAATGAATGCATGATAGCATGCGGCGAGCCGACACTGGCTTTGAAGGGCGAAGCAGCCGAGGCTATACCGATTGTGCCGAGCGCGGCGTAATGCATCCGGTGGACAATGTTCGGCGGTATAACACTTGGATTAATCAACACATAACGCCGTAGCAGTAAACGATGTGGCGGACGGCTCTCAGGCTCTTACTGACAGGTCGCTTTCACTTCTTCGGAGGGCGGCGGCGATATGAACACGGGCCGAATGCGGCACCAGTGGTGCAGTGCTCCAATCGCGTGATGCCACCGTGGCCGACACCCGGACCGACACACCATATGATGTTCCATAAAGAAACGTGTCTGGCGTTTAGATTAGTATTTCGGATGCTTTGCTACAGTCCGCCTAGATAACGGCCTGTGCCCTCGGTAATACCCGGACATACCCTGATGGCAGCAAAGCTGCCGAGGTCCATTTCGGCCAGGTCGGCCAGATTGCTGTGTCAAACCCAATATGGGAATGGCGCGCTGCCGACCGTGGTATGCGTGCATCATGGTGTCCGGCGTTCTCGTCCCGATGTCAGTATTACCATTGATGCATGAGTGACAGTGTGGGCCAGTAATCGGATTGTTACTTGCACATCCGGGTTATATTCCAAGGCGTTCGGCACCTGAGAGCTGTCCGCCGCATCAGAACTTTAGTTCAGTGCCGAGGTCACGCAGACAACCCTAAATTGGCCGTTTGATGCCTGACCACCCTCGGCAAGCAATCAGCGGATATGTGGCGCTCTAGGTGTCGCCTGGAGGCACCTCCTTTTGGTGTGAACATTGCTTCGAACAGATCAGAATTCGCACTGCCTTATCGCAGCACCCAGGCACGACCTACCGATGACGAAGGGTGTCTCACGGATATACGGATCTTTCCGCAAACACCCCAGGGTGGACATACAGTAAGCCCTCCCTGTCACCGATTGTCCGTTTTCCACCACACATATGCAAACCCACTGCACTTCCCCAGTTCCACCGGACTGGGAATTGGCTTTTGTCGATGCCTTAGCAATGTATATGACTCGACGGTTTCGCATCGCTGTCGGCATTGACAATGCCAACTCCGATATCCATAGAAGTATTCCGGAAATGGGGCTTGAAACACGCTGCGAAGCCGATCATATGCTCTCGATATTGGTCGCCGCGTACCGCAATAAAGGTGCAATTGCTTGAACAGAACCTTTTGCATGGGACTCACTAGCTCGGGTATAGTGACATTAAACGAAGTGGACATCCTTCGGCTTGCCGAAGCGCAAAAGAAAAAAAAATCGGAAGCCTTTGTAGAACACCCGGGGGTTGAGGGGGACGTTGAATATATGTCCTTCGACAAGGTCACGGAGCCGACTCTCTTCGTTGACTGTACCGGCAGAATCCTCATGTGGTACCTCCCTCATGCAGTTAGTTTGCCGAATCAGGTGCGTCGCCCGACACAGAGTAGACGCATCACATGATATCAACCGAAATGACAGGGTATTCTCTGGGATGACCTCGACCTGTTAACCCGCCCACTAAGGAAAAGTGTGGTCAATAGGGATTGCACCACCAGCCAAAGCTGGAGGACACACTACGCATTCTTCAACCACGACTCGGAATTACAAGGATGTATCAATGTCTCACCCGCATGGTTCCAGCAAGGACGGCATGTAAGGATAATGATAGCGCACCACACGATTCATGGCTAACATCGGGAAATTATAAGGGCGGATGCGCTTCACCAGAAATCTCGGCTCTCCTGAAGGGCAGCGCGGACACCTCGTCGGATCTGTATCGCTGGCTTTCTAGGAGCCGTGACCAGGCCGCTATTCTTTCGGCTGCCTTGGCCATCATGCATCCCGATTTGTATGCTGGAGGACGGGAGACACTCGTTCGCCTGGGGCAATGGGCTCAGTCAAATGGTGATACCGAGATGCTGAAAGCCATATCAAGTTGGCCGAGCGTCTACAACGTTGCGTCCATCATGGTTAATCGCGCGAGTCCTATCCACGTCGATATGAACGGTCGCCCACAATGGTTCGACATCTTAGTCACTTTCGGGCAGTACGACAACCTCTATTTTGCCGTGCTACCTCTAGGGAAAATGTTCCGTTATGACCCCGGGACAGTCATCGCGATGTCCGGACGCCTGCTGGAACATGCAGTCCCTCCAACAGAGGGAAATCGCGGGTGTATTGCGTGGTATATGAGGGAAAACATTCATGAATGTATGAACGTGCCGAGCTGCCATTACATGGACCTTTCGAAGGTGGCGGATAGTTTCCAGCAAGACATGTAATATCCGTACTGTTAGCCGAAATATGTAGCGGTCAATCACAGTATACATCCAGCCGAGAACCGATATCACGTCACACTATTTATCCTACTCTATTCTGAGGTAAGCGCTTGAAATACCTGCCATCCGTCGATCGTCGACCGTTCACTATGCCTATTCCTCTTGTCGGTATCCTTTAAGAGCATCCGAAGCGCTTGCCTCGTTTGCTGAAGCGTTGCCTCCCTGCGGCTATCCAAAGGCGATGTTCCAGTTGCGGGCCATGTGCCCTGCATGATAAAACCAGTCAATCAAAAAGGCAAGGTTGTCAAATGACATACGCGAAAGAACTTGTCAGCTTCCTCCTCCAGGTCCTCCACCGGAATCCCAGCCGATAAATCCCTCTTGTATTTCGGTAGGTCCCTTACCCACCACGGGTGTTCACACCGGCTTGGAAACACATCCGGACGGTCGGCCCAGGTTGGAAGAATGTCGGGAATTCCGTCGAAAAGAGTGAACGCTTCTCCCGGTATGTCCTGGAGCGCATCCCATGTGGCCGACGCATCGGCTCCGTGATCATGGAGGGCCGGAAGGCACACCGGAGTCACAGGTCGGCAGGTTTGCCTTGTCGCATATACCCCAAGCAGGGTAAAAAGCATTGCCTAAACATCTTATTCGTAGGTAGCAAATTGGATTGCTGATATGCGACGCACCAAGTCGTGACGGTTCCCGTCAGCCCAATGTGCCGGCCACTCAGAAGGATTCTGGTACCGCAAACACTCTCCAGCCGTTTCGAGGCGCATTGCAACGTAGTACAGCACTTTGTGCAATGAGCTCTGAGTGACATTGGGTAGCAATGTGCCGTAGACATTGGGTGGCATGATTGGACTGATGGGGAGTGAATGACCACAACAAGTGAGCGGAGCGTCGGACAATGAATATCTCTTAGTTAGTAAACTCTGATTCCACATTTGTGGGCCGGGCATTGAACTCTGATTGGATATATTTGGCATGAATGCGGCTGGCCCACCTGTGAGTATCCACCTTCGGTGGCGGTGTGCGGATAGGAACGCAAGATCAACGGCATTGTATCTGTCGAAATATGAAACGCACAAAGACAGCCGTGTTAGCGGCCGTATCTATTGCCGTACGGATCGGTATCATTGTCCTCCGGTCTCGCTATTCATTGGAATTGCTCGGCCTCAGTACCCGCTCCAATGCCCCTTTGCATTGATCTCTCAGCAAACAATATACCTCGGATTGACGTTCGGCATAGCACGCGGGACCGGCCTGCCTTGCGTTCGCACTTGCGGCCGACCGAGATGCCCATGAATCGGCATGTTGTGAAAAATAGTTTATCGTCCACTGAAATTCCGCAGCAAGAAGTTCTTCTTCTTCATTCAACCGGTCCTTCATTGCCATAGCACGCAACCAATGGAGTCGATAAACTGACAAACGTTAATTCACAATCAGCGCTGGCCGATAAAGAGCTGATCAACACACATTCCGACATCCAATCATGACTGTGAATGTCTTCATCAATATTCATTGACCAAATCCAAGAGAGCATCGCCGTCCGAAGCCCTCGGCTGTCAGGTGCCGCGGCCGCAGTTTTGACATTCAGATCATCTTTGCAAAGCGGTTTATACCGGGCGAGCAGTTCGGCATCTCCATGTAATTGCACCATTGCTTTCCGGCATTGTTTATATATTGCCGCGTGCCGCAACAGTTGTGCATCCGCGGCATGTACCTGATTCCACGCGCGGGTTCTTTTTTCGTAATTGGATGCTTGCCGGACTTTTGTCCTGAAAAGCACCGCTTTTTCAGCCAAGGTGACGCGCACCTCATTGAGTGCATCGTTTGCCTGGCCGACTCGCAGGCGCAATTCATGCACCATAAGATATTCTTTGTCTAGACGTTTGCATGTGTCCCGGCCGAGATAAGATGGAAGCGGTAAAGATACCAAATCCGGTCGGGCTCCACCGAGCGTTGCGCGGAGATCTTCATCATCATCGTCGTCATCATCGCCCGGTGAATCGCCGTCCTCATCCGAGAGTGTGCCGGTAGTGATAGATGCCGTTTCCGGATCGACATCCACAGCACCAAGATGTACCGAAGCATCTGCGAGGAACGCCCCGATGTCGGCAATCAGCCGCTCGGCTCGTCGGGTAATGGCTAGCCTCTGAAGCTCGGTCGAATGAATTCCCACTTTTTTCATGTCTCGTCCAAGATTTATTTGCCCTTCCTGCAATTTGATGCCTTGCGAGAGCCATGTAATAGTGCTGGTGGCTATGCCATTTGCCGTCGGCTCTGACTGCAACATTTGCAGCTCAACGGTTCGAATGCTCGGGGCTGTCCAAAATGGTATGGAGTACATAAAAATGAGGGCCATGAGATCAAGCTCACGTTTTTTGATTTGTAACTGGAAAACATCCATCGCAGATGGATCATCACGCCGTCTCTCATAAGCTTCCTTTGCTTGTGCCGCCCATTCTTCTTGCTGGGCGTAGGATACCGAAGAATTCAGCTCGTCGAATGCAGCCCTTGCATCTTTCGCCAATCGCTTTGCTGCCTTGAGTTTACTAGTCAGTCTAGCTGCTGTGAGACAATGCGGTAAGATATTAATGGATTTATAAACGAGAGAGGACCCACTCATGCGGATCATCTTCATGAAGTTTGAGTCATTCATTTGGAAATCCAACAGTTCTTGCCGATTTGGTGCGGTCATTCCTCTTGCAGAGCCGGAGACCACATTCAGAATGGACCAAAGGGTCTCCATAATTTCACCATCAACCCAGCCCGTCCCTTCGATGTACAAGGGTGCATAGCGTGCAAAGCACTCTGGCCGATGACCATGCACATGCCATATCCCAATGCCAGCCGCGATTTCCAGATTGTCCGGGACCGACAAGACTGCCGAATTTGCAACCCGGGACCGAAACTTTTTCATATACGAGCAGTTGATATCGTAAAACAAGACGGCATTTGAAATCCCATTCATGTTGTGCTGAATAGCATTGACAAAGGAATAATCCATGTTTAATTGTCTACATAGGATATGCACGGCATTTAATCTTCTGACAACGCATGCAATGGAACGCTTACCTTTCACCCTTTTGAAAATCGACAACGGAATGAGGCACAAAACAGCCGTGTCTCGCGCATGCGGTCGCGCCGATTCCAGTGGACTCGAGTTTACCCCGACTGGCATTGGCTTGGTTCACCGCACGATGGTTATTACATGCGGACCGCTGTACCCGATACATCATGGTTAACGCATGATATAGCGCAAATAGTAAACTGCACCTCTATCGGCTGAGTTGTGACTTTCAGATAATCCTGATAATTCGGCCTGGTGACCATGTAGCCGCGACCATCCGTGAGCCACACCTGATCATCCGGACGCCGTTCATGCATGTGTTCGGCCTTGAAATTACCGTCCATCACAAATGATCTGGTGTATTTCCAGCTGTGTGGCGAATCACAAATTGCATCGTTCACTTTAGAAGTGAACACCCGGCTTACTGGGCAAGGTCTTCCATGGTCGGCCATGTATTTATGCCAGGCTGTGGGCATGTTGGGCAAAACAAAACCAACTCCCCGGCACCCGGACTTTTTTCGGCATGGCCGAATCCTGCCCACTTCAGCAACTTCAAATACCGCCATTGACGGGCGACACGTAAAAGCTCTCGGTAACGGTCCTGTGTGAATATCAGCAATCCGCGACGGTCAGTATATAGGTTCGAGATTACCGGCACAATGTGTGGAAAGACGTTTGACGTTATCCGGCGGAGCTTCGCAAAGTAATTCATTCCAGACGTCCCACATTCTAGATTGTCCCGAATGAAATCATCCAGGGCTCGGAATGTGAACACTGTTTTCGGTCTCAATATCGTTGCTGGGAAAAGTTTGCTCGCGAGCAGCTGCTTGTAAGGTAGTTCCGAATTCGGACAGCAACAGTAGTTGATGTTGATGTAATGCACCCCTGTAATATCAATTACAATGACGTGTGTGTTACCGTTGGGTGGTCGAAGATGAGCCGGCATTCCGTCGATATCTTCCCATTCTGCGTCGGCCATCGGATTATGATCGAAGTCTTCGGCTTCGGCAACCGGAGGCCGTGCAGGGCAAACATTTCCACCGTGTCCCACATGCAGCTGCAAACCTGCCTGGAGATCCATTCGCAAACATCGGGTGTTCGCGCGCATATTACATACCAAATTTAACGAGCTCTCGGCAAAGTACCTGCCGGTCCACTGCTGAACTCGATGGAATGGATGATGCCGATGCTGATCGCGAGTACATTGGGTACACAGCAGAGGTTGCCCGAAGCAGTCAGGACACTTGTACACCCCGTCATTACCACATTGAAAACATTCCCGGGGGTCCGGTGGGGCTTCCAATGCCAGGATTGCTTGAAGAAACTCATCCTTATGGATTAACCACTCCCGGAGATAGTCATTTGCTTGCTGCGGTGCGGATACGTTAGTCATGCATATTTGTCAGATTCCTTTGGAGATTGACTTTTTTATGAGGTATACGGAGAGCAGGTATCGGGCCATCGAAGTTGGCGTCATCCCCATTGACACAGGGGTCTTGCGACCAAGAACTCGGAGATTTTGTCTTCGATGGAGATGAATTGCCCGGCTGCGAACTTCGCCTGACAGCATCGGCATCATCTCGCAGCATTACCAAGCGAGCATTTTGCCTGTTGCCGGAAACCCAGGTCGCATGTTTGACCTTTGCAGTGCCCATTTTTCTCTTGTTTGGATTTTTAGGCATTTGGACGCACAAGAGATGAATGCATTTTCACACTACGCCCCCATCACATCCCTCGATGTGGGCGCAACTCGAACACAAAACATGCGGTGGCACTTATGGCATTAAAGAAAAAGCTGCGGTTGCGGAACCAACTTATGTAATGATAGTCATCCGACGCCGTGGGCTAATCTACCCAAGTCATCAGTTGCTCGGTGATCAAACTTTACTAATGCCGGCATACTCCAAAGTGAGTAACAAAGGAATGAACATTTGCGGATCCAATTTGGCAGGAGGAACAAAGTGACACGACTTCGATTAAACAACTAAACCGCCATGTCCGACGTCGAGTCCAACTATGCTCGCACAGAGTTCCAAGAATCTGATGATGATTGGTCCGAGTCAGAGGAACCGAAGAATGATGCAGACCCTTCAAGAGACGAATTACCTGTCGTAGCTCAGCCCAGCCTGGAGGATCACGACCACCGCGCTCAGGAAAACCCAGGTACGCCCTACATCTTTAACATGTTGAAGCAATATTGTCTCACAGAGTACTGTGTTATTGTATGAAGAACTTCATGGAGAACTAATCGGCCTCTCGAATGGTGATAACATCGAGGCCAGGGAGGATGTCGGAGACAATATGCCGGTACAGGCAAATGACGCAGACCCCGCGCAAGGGGACACGGCAGATGATAACGAAGCGGAGGGCGATGTTCCAATGGCAGACTCGGTGATTCCTGCAGAAGCCCTTGTTCTTCTTGAAGACTCATGGTTACCGTGGAAAAAAGCGAAAGCGAAAGAGCGGAAGACAATCTGGAAAGGGATATGTGATGACCTGAAGAGCCTGAAGTTGCCGGCGCATGAAGGTATGGATCGAACGTCATGGAAAGCAAAGCTGGAGGTAAGCCGAGAGTTTGCCGACTTCCGACGCTCATGACGCATGTAGGAATACTTGCTATGGATGCACAACAAAGCCAAAACATTTGGATCCTCCAAGAAGCGTCGCAAAACAGGGAGCAATAAGCGGCGAGACTGGAATAGCCGACGCGTGCTGTATGAACAGCATAAAGCCGAAGTTAACAAGATTGCCGAAGAGTTGAGGGGGACCGACAAAGGGTCTAAGCTTCCATTCTTTCAACCGGCGCTCAACCAGGTAATCAAGGGGCTCCCAAAAACCGACATCGAGAAAGCCAAAGAGCTCGCCGTGCAGTGGAATGCAAAAGGATCACCGCCCGATGCCCAATTTCGGTAAGACATCAGGCGGAAAACAGCCGAATAACACTCTCACATATGCTAAGATTTGCGACATATGGCGCCTATAAGGCGGCGAAGGAGTTTGCTCAAGAAATGTGGAGAAAGGGAGGTCTGCGGATCGCGGTCATTAGCGGTTATAAGGACCCAGAAAACCAGTTATGGGGGCATATGTGGGTTCAGCCGAAGTCGATTCAGAATTGTTCATGGAGCCCATTAGCTATGATTTTAATTCGGAGATTGCAAATGGCCCAGAATTTAAGGACCCAGCAAAGGTACTGAACATGTGCGATGACTGGCTCAAGGAGTGCTTTCCCGAGGAGACCGACGACGCTCAAACAGGAGGGGTGGGCGCTTCCGCCGGCAATGAGGCGGACGGGAATGATGCCGATGCGGAGGCCGACGGTGCCGACGATGCCGAGGAAGGCGATGGAGGCCGAAAGAAAAGCCGAGACAAAAAATCCAGGATGCAAAAGAGTCGTTCGGTAAAAAAGAACCGAGAGGACAACATCAAGCGTATCACGAATACTGAAGGCCAACTCTGGATTCCAGACATCGCCGGCGCAAGCCGAGATGAGTTGCAGGCAATGGTTCGCGGCTTTCTCACTGCCCACTACCGTGAGTGTGCAATGTCAATGACAATAAGAAATTTTGAACCGTTCATCAGGAGAGGTGTCTAATAACCCAAAAATCGTCCCACCCTTTAAAAAGATGGACAAATACCACTTTTTCAAGCCTCAATACTTGCCGATGGGATTCCGGTTCGACTGTGATCCAAGTCACATGGGTTTAGAAAATGCCAAGATGTTTCTGGATCACATTCGAAAACGCCAGAGAAAAAAGCCCGACGACATATTTGCATTCCAAATGTGGGTTGACCGTGCAGGAGTTCTTCGGGACCCAGTGAAGCCTGGGGAAGATGGCGACTCTCAGGATGGTGACAAAGGGTCTAACTCGGCAGTGGAAGCCGATGTTGACAAGGGTGATGAAGAGGCCAACGAGTGCGATGAAGAACCGAATGCCGATATGGAGGAGGCAGAGGTTGAGCATGCAACTCGGGTGGGATCGTCGACATCTCATTCGCTCTCAAGCTCCCATTCGGATACCGCATCAAACGCGGGTCCCACTCTTACCGCACCCTCTGCAAATGAGTCTGACATCCGGCAGAGGAATCCGGAACAGGGGAAACAGACCGATCCAAAGCCGAAACGGTATTCGCAGAAACGTCGGTCTCACGAACAATGCTCGGAGCATGAAACGCCTTTGCCTCAGAGACAGGCCAGCAGTCCATGCGAGGCGATGGAAACCAGTGACCCATGTTCCTCGAGCTCTGGAGATGGCGTCGACACCATGAGCGGTGCTAACCCAGGGGAACCCCGGTTATCCCAGCCAGCCACAGACCGTGACATGTACGATGCTCTTCGTGCTGGGAACCGCACACGGACAACTCAGCCACAGACATTCTCCCCGGAAAATATGAATGAAGATTCCGCGGCTGCCGGGCCGGTCCCTCAAATCAAGACGGCCCGTGCCGCGGAGCCGAACGAACCCGCGACAACCAAGATACCGAAGACCGGCACCCTATCCGATGAGGTCCATTCGGTGATAAAGGAGGTTGCCGCCACATTGGGGATACAGCAGGCGAAACGAAAGATGCCGAGAATTAAACCAATGGAGGGTGGAAAGATTGATTGGCAAGAACCTCCGGTGCTTGCAAGCGCGCTTGGAAAAGGGCACCGTTTGATTCCCAGGGCGAAACCGAAATCCTCCAAGCACGTCACCGTACGTGTGAATTTCTTGCTCGGTTACACCTTCCGATGAACAATCATACAGAAAGTTGCCGGGATTCTTGATTCGCACGAAAGTAAGGCGGCCGGCTCGGCATCCCGCGCAAATGCTGTACCCACAAAGACCCAAGGCAAACCGGCGGCGGGTGTAACAACCAGATTAGAAAAGCGGCCTGATGAATGCGAGCCTGCTGTACCCGGTATGTTGTAGGGCCTCAAATTATCTGTTATCAGCTTCTGAGTGAGATTTCAGGACCAATTGGCCATTCTGGACAATTGCACAAGGCATTTCGTGAAGTGCCCGTTGTCACCACACCAGGTGTGACACACCAGAACCGCACAGCACCAGGGAAGCCCCTGAAGTCTGCTTTGAAGGTGCCGAAGGCGGCAGGCGCTCCCAATGCTGGAATAAACACTAACACTCAAGTCATATCGAAGCGCACCTTCGAGCCCGAAACTCCTCGGCGTTCGGGCCGGGTGAGGCGCGCTCCTTTGCCTGCCGATGCCAATGTCCAAATGACAGAAGTATTGCCGAGGAAGCGCAAACTCGATGCCCCCCAAGCGGGACCGAGTAAAAAAAACCGTCGGGCATGAATTGCGAAAGGGCCGGTTACTTGGAACAAATTGGCAGTTGATTTTATATGTACATACGGTGCCAATAGCGATTATACATTTCGGTCTAGTTGTCTCGGTATATACGCGAATTTATTCGAGCGAATGAAGGCAGGTCACGCTTCCACACCTTCCATCGCGTCGTTTACACCCCCATCGGCATCGGCGCATGGCTGTGGATGGCCGTCGGAGGTGGCGTCAGCCATGCCCAGTCCCAACGAGGTGCGTCCTTCGGTTAGATCCTCCGGACCTGTGGAGCCTTCGCGGGATTGGTGTGATGCGACCGACGGAGAGGAACTGTAAGGGACCAAGGCCGGAAGAATGTCATCTGGGACTTCTTGGAAGCGGTCTTCTGGTAAGATATCCGGCGCAGGTGAGGGTGCTTGAGCTTGCTGTCGGGCATCTGTGGGGGAGACTGGTCGATTGACAACTGGTGCCATAAGTCGGAGGAGATGCCGAGATCCTCCGATGGCACGGGTGATGGCACGAGGAGTCGGGGGGGAGAGGCGAGCAGGATTCAGGGGATGGTTGTCTGGTGTTGGAGCGCGCTCGAGGGGTTCGGTCTGTTCCTCTTGATTGCCGGAAACCTCGGTCTGATACACGTCCTGCGATGAGAAGGGGAAGCGGAGCCGCGAGCCGTCGAGGCCTTGATTTTGCTCTTTGATTGCCTCGGCGAGCGTCACGTAGCCGTTTTCGAGTTGTAGCACTCGCCTCTGCAACGCTTCGTTCTGTCTCCTAAGTTCCTCGCAGACCGCGTTGAGATCTTCCATGGTAATGTTTCCAGCGCTTCCGATTGCGCCAGACCCTTCGGAAGTGGCTTGCATGGCCGACTGATTGCCGGGAACCCCTCTTTTTTCTATAATGACCCCGTCAAGGACTGAAAATAATGGGAATTAGAATTTTCACATCGTGCACATCGGTGGTTTACCTCGTGTTGCACTAGGCGGGCGACCGACGCTTCGGCTCCGTTGATGGGCCGATTCCTGCGTTTGCCGAGCCGCTGGTGCGGTTCTCCTCGCCTCCGGTGTGGCCTTCTGCTTCGGCCGAATTGCTTGCCACTCTTTGCGTGGCACATGAACGGTTTCGGTTGGCTTCTGGGGTGGGGCCTTCTCGGTGGGCTTTACGGCTTTGCGAGGTCGCTTCGGCGGTGGAGGCGGGCTCGTTGACTCAGAGGGAGAGGCGGTCGTCGGGGATGGGGATGAAGAGGCTTGGCGCTTGCGCGAACGTCCGGGAGTTTTAGGAGGCTGGGTAGGGGACCGGGCGCGCGATGGTTGACGCTTAGGACGGGCCG
>JBBPMC010000259.1:0-21892 GCA_038090115.1 Strobilomyces echinocephalus | reverse complement strand
GTTTTGAGAGACGAAATATGTGATTGGATATCAGACTGTACCTGAAGCTCACGTTTGATTCGCTGAAAGTTTTCTTGCCAGGCTTTGAGGATGAGCTCGCGAGTTTTTGAGTGACGAGGAATGTTGGAGTCCTTTAGATCACTGCGCATCATGAGAAGGAGCCTGTGAAACTCATGACACTCGACAACATTGATAGACTACATGCATTAGCTAGAGATCTGAATACCCTAAAATAGAGCCTACCTGGACATCAGCGACAATAAAATCAACTAATAGAGCTCACAATGCATTGATTTAAAAGTCCGGCAAGCTGATGCGGTAGTCTGGTTTGGGTGGCAGAATTCCCAGTCGAGTGTGGTCACCTTCAGTGGGACGGGGGGCAGGTGGAAGAGTCTCAGTCGTAACATGGGGATTCGCAATGAGAAGAGCCCTAAGTGTATTGAACATGTATCCCATGGAAAATGCTGCCTTGAATAGGGGGCTCTTCAGCATCCAGCCGTGTTCTTGTGCCTTCTCTAAGTAGAGTAGTGTGTTACGCTTGGCCTTTGGTAAGGTTGAGCGTAGCCTTGATAGTCCTAGCAGACCAAATACGAGGGACGAGGATTCCGAGTCACTTTGACTATAGTGATCAAGGGCCCGAGACTTAGTTACTTTGACTATAGCAACGTAGGGTCAAGGGTTCGACAGAGGGATGCTCTGCGGAGACTTCCAAATGGACACTTCGGTGGGATGGGTTTGGAGAGAGTGCCCACTCAAGAGTAGGGGAAGGACTCGCTCAGAGACAAGGGATGAGGCTAACAGGTATATTCGAGGAACTAGGAGTACACTCAAGGAGAACTAGCTTAGGGAATATATGGGCAAGTATGTGGGTTTATATAGACCTGAGGTCTTTAGGGCAGGTTGAAGATAAGAGATAAGAAAAGGACACGTCAGCGATAAGAGAGGGATGCATCATCGTCCATGGAAACTTGTAGAACGTTCTATGAGTTTCAGCGAATGCCACCGAGGCAAAGCGAGATACGAGTTGGAGAAACAAAGTAATGTGCCGGATGGCGTGTGAAAGAGAATAAAACATAATATAATGTGTGCTGGAGTTCCAAATGGCCGTGAAGAGTTGTATTTGAGGTAGTGGCGCTAAACTTGTAGGATTCGCCATGAGGATCAATACCCCTGAATTATCTTGTATGAGGAAAAGCGCAGACAAGGAAGGAAGTGCTTACTTGCATGGCAAACATGATGTTTTTTCGCCACTTGATTTCGAAGGCTTGTCAAAGAAGAAACGAATGTCAAGGGCAGCATTCTTGTGCCTGGATACCAGTGAGGGAATCAAATGGCCAGTTTCCAACGAATCAGTAATCACTGTATCGACGGCCGTGGTGGTGTTCGAGGCTAAGGTAAACTGTTGCCTCCCTGCAGACCTTGCCTGTGCTTCTGGATGTCATAGCTTCAAGGTCAAAGTGCTTGACTTCATCCTCAGTTGGACCATGGTAACGCTCAGGTGGGTGGCATTCTTGAAGTGGGTGTTCAGCAGGAGCAGGAGCCTCAGGAACAACAGGCCCGGGATCCCCCGAAACTAGCATGGGCTGCACAGTGGCTATAGCCGCCAAGCCTGGCATGGTAGGAGCCCTTTTCCAAGCACCACCATGTCTCCTAGATGGCCGTATCATAGGCTGAAGAGTATGTGGAGGAACGGTCAATGGGGATGGCTGTGGATGAAAACAAATCAATGTCCACCTTTATACATTGAAATTTGAGTCGACTCCAGTCAACGCCGAGTAAAAACATAAGTACAGCTTGATCTAGTATGTACAAGTAAACGAGGCAGATACGGCAATGGAATTATTGGGGGTACCAAGCGATGAATCGCCAACATGACTACTTCTTTGAAACTCTCTGAGGCTGAACATGGAGATCAGAATGAGGATGGCACCTCGCAGGTTCCTCATATATTAAGTACTTACCTGAGAACTTATGGCATCTTTGTTATTCTATATTTATTTGCAATTCCACATACAAGCTATGTAATAAAATATATCATTTATTATACTTGACAAATGATATTCTCAATTTAACACATGATATATTTAAAATTAGTAGTAGAATATTATAGATAATAGATAACATTTTATATAAATATGTTAATTAATATATTGCATATACTTTTTAAGTATATAAGAGATACATTTTCAGTCTGGATGGATGAAGTTTTTTTCATATGCCAATATTTCATTGGCATTGTCATTGTTCCCTTTTTACATTGATTTCATACAGAAGGGTTTCTCTTTATTCATTCAAGTTTGCCGACAAGTAGCAAGATCCTGCACCATCCAACTACAGTGCTGCTCATGCTAGCAACCAGATTGCATGTCACAGCCAGCATAGACTATCTTGACAACACCTTTCAACTCGACCACATTACCCTCTTGTTGGATAATGTCAGGTGATCCCTCCACATGTATGCAACCCTTCAAGTCTTTCTCAAGCCATGTTACAACCACCCCTCCATTGTCATTTCCCTTTAAATGAAAATGTACACAAACATTTCTATTTGGTGACTACAAGTGAGATTTCTGTCATATGCCATATCCCAAGTCCACTCCGCCACGTTCTGACACACTCCGCCACCAAGAACTCACAAACTCCGCTGCGATCTCATATTAGACACAACGCCACGCCTTCAGAGTTTCACTCCGCCACCTGTCTCAGTTCCCCTTCTGCTTATGTTCATCCTTGTAATTCTTTTAGTCTTAGTCTCGCCTCTTAGATCCCTCCGCACCTGTGCTCGCCTATGCCGCACAGCTTCGGCTATGTATGTCCCCGACTCCATTCTCCACTTTCCGGTTATGTTTCTTTCCGACTTACTCATAGCTGTACTCAGTTACTAATGTGATGTCCGCACTCCGTATATATAGTTGTAGATATGACCTCTATACCTTCAGTCTGATTATCGACTAGATACCCTCACTCCACAACTCAGTCCACTTCAAGTCTCCCCTGTCCTCCCCTCTGTTGTCCTCTCCGCAAATCCGGGACTAACATCGTGAGCAGCAAGGACGCAGCGCTCCACTTGAGTTGCTGAAGCCGAAGTCCCAAACCCATCCGATCTCATAGCTCTAATGTTCCGGAGCTATAGTGGAGTGAGCGGATCCAGTTCTAACAATTTCAAGCTTTACTCAAGCCTCATGTTCCATTCACTCCCTGTCATCTTTTCTCTCAAACATTTGGCAAAGCAATTGCCAAATAAGGCAAGAGCTGGTACATTATGCAAGTCACAAGTTCTGAAAGCATTACTATACATGATGCACCATGACAAATATTGCACAAATAAATGGAAGGCCTAAGAAGCTAACCAAATAGGAAAAATTCCTTGTGCTTTACACAAGACTGGAAGCTCAGAAGCTCAGAAGCATGCCTCCAATGAAGATAGCTAACAAAATCCTTATCTAATATATCACTATATATGTTGAACATGCCGCAACATTATTTCAGTTCCCTCTGAAGGTAATTCAGCTCCAGGAGATGATCTTCCAAATTTGGCAAGAAATATAATCTAGCTGAAACATGCTTGTACAAGATAGCTGAGAGTAATCTATATAATCCCACCACCAGATAGACAATCACCCAGAATAGAAAAAAAATACAGCATAGTGGAATATGCTGCACAACTTCCACTGTCATAATATCACATCCATTCTGCAAGGAGATGATCCCCTGCTTTTAGCAAATCACCTATACTTAGCTGAAACATGCTTGAGCAAGATGTCGCTTGCACTGGATTTAATTCTACCACCAGGCAGATAACCCTTTGAATTAGGAATGAATGCAGTATATGGCACATGCTGGGCATCCCATATTCATGATATGCTAAGATTCAGCCACTGATTCCATATTCATAGCAAGGCAATAATATACATAGCTGATCACATCTGAAACCCTTTCAGAACATGCTTACATTAAATACCACCTATATGTAACCAATTCCCTCCACAAACTAGATGATTCCATGACTTAGGGATGGGTGCAGTGTGATTGGAATGTGCTAGACATCCCACCTTCAGAATTATGCCTAGATCTATTGTCACACAGCAATGACATGCTTCACATGGCAAGCCTGCTAGAAAGTTAAAGAACCATTTGGACTATAGCTGCATTGAAATCCAATTACAGAGCTAATATTTCATATTACCATATGACATCCTGACTCATGCAAGTCATCTACACCATTATTGTTCCTATTATGGAACCACAATCCATTATTCCACTAGAACTACCTGTTCTGAATGTCTATGAAATCCTATTGGATTCACTTGCAATCAAATACCATATATATGGCATGATTTTCAACTATTTTCAAATGCATATAATAATCTGACATAATTGGTATATGGATTTGGAAAACTATGTCAGTTACCTTCTAGCTACTTGATCCCACAATCAAAGCATTAAACTTGAATATACATGTCCTTCATGTTATGAATTTATCACACAACTTGCAAAGGTGCAAGAACATGTAGTGATTATACATCAAGGCTTTATGAGAGTGGTGGTATACTATAGTGACTAATAGAAAGCTTCAGAAGTAGTAGTATCCTGATGGTTATACTCTCAAGTAAGTCATTGCCAGCTTGATGTTTTTATCAGATACCTTGTATCTCACTTAGTTCAGTCAGGCCTTTGTATAACCAATCTACATGTCTTTTAGCAACCTGTTCAAGTATATTTGAGCATGCCAAAATTCCTCAGAAGCTTGCCATTTCATAGCAATGTAGCTTTTCAACCCTTGAAATATCAACTGAACTTACATTGATCTCATTTTAGCTGCTATAATTCTTGGTCCACTTCATTTTACAACTAACAAACAAGAAGAATCATTCAGACATTTTCACACACTGCAAATGTGAACTTATTATATAGTTTAGAAGATTCTACTAGATGATGAGTTGTTGAAAGTGTACAGAAATGGAATTGTACTTCTAATATCCTGATAATATATATAATCATGTATATTTATATATTCAGTTGACCATCCTAAGAAGTACTTATAATTAATGAAATTTTTGGCTTGACACATTATTTATAGCCATTAATGTGAATTTCTAGTTTCAAGCCGTTATAGGAAATTTGTGTGAACTCAGGAAGCATATCCTTCCTATAACATTTGGGGATTTTTACCCAGCAACTGTTGGATCATGTCACGCTCGAATTACTAAGCCTTTGTAGCTGTAATAATTGATTATCTTAAATATTTATTTGACATGCCATGGACAATGGGCAGATAACCATGGGCACTCGAACTTCGAGTGCCCACCATGATAGGATTTAATTCACTGTGTTCACAATGTTCAGTAAAGGCATGCCACGTATGTGCGTGTGTGGCTGTGACACTGCACGCCTGGCGGAAAATAAGATAAAACCAGTATTTGAACTTAGAGCATCAGCAACAACTCCAACAACTAGTTCTCACTGAGCATATATTAGTAGTTGCAAGGGACTGAGTGAAAATTTTCCTGCTACTACTTTCATTATACTGTAAAGGTGGCATAGTATTCAAATATTGTCTAAGTCTGTATGACTTACCCATATATGATCTGTGGCGAAGTGGTAGTGTCAGTGTTATAGCCAGGTTGGTGGGCACGCTGATTGTACTACTGCTGTTGGTTCGAATCCTCAGTTCAACTTCTTTTGGACCCTCATTTTTTGGCACCTGAGCCACACTAGATGAGTTTACTTATAAGGATTTACTCCCAAATAGGACAGTAATGTTAAGCTGTCATTCAAAGTGGGCGAAAGTTTACCCAAATATGGCATTAAAGTGTGACATGTGTGACTCAATCCAATAGTCCTTAGGTAAAAGTTCCCAGACGTTCTATAGTGTGGAAGCTCCCAAAGCCAGAGCGCTTTCCTAATTTAGAACAGCTCGAAACTAGTGAATTTCTAGCTAAAGTGCAAGAAAGCCCCAGCTGATCATTTAGGTTTCAGCCTAAGCCTTGATTGTGTGTATTTCATTGAGAAGACTATATACAAGCAGTATTTGAAAACCACATTCAATGGAGTTCAAGGGGTAACAAATGATGCTCATTTTCTTTTTTGTCATGCTGACACTACCCAGAAAAGCACTTGCTCAAGTCATCTCACAGTGAATATGGCAGATATAATATCTTACCATGGATTGGCAGCCACTAATATTGGTACCATCAACTATGTCCACCATAATATAAAGCTAACAACAGGTGTTGAAGACCAATAGAAAGGGGACAAGTAAGTACTGCCAGTTAACACTGATCGTTGATTAGATCACTTTCTAGATATGTTAACATAGACTATTTACTTTTCTTAACACTTCACCACAACCTTATTAACAACCTCAACATCTCATATGACATTGCCTGCCAGTGGTTGAAGAATCTTTTAACTCATATACCAAATCAAAGCTCCCTAGTTTGCTTTAGCTTCCACTTCTGTTCAAACAAATTAACTTTCTCATTTACTGGCACATCATTAAGAAATGCCAAATGCTTGGTATTAGACAGATGGACAGAGAGCTATCAAAAGAGGTTGGGCAAACATCAACTCTGTTACTTTGAGCACCAAAGAGATAGGCCCTGGTGCAAGACACAACACTTTGGATGACCATTTTAGTCACTTGAATTGAAAAAGCTAATTATTCTTCATGAATTCACTTGCATTTCACCCAGAAACTTTCTGATAGGTCATGGTTTACTTTAGAAATTGAAGCTGGCCATTAATAAGCAGTCAAAACATCACAATGCATTAGAAGAACTCAAGATGGAACTCTTGTTCAGCCAGACATGTGATTTAATAGATTGATGGACATAAGTTGAAGCTTTACAAAAGAATGATATGACAGTGAATCAATATAAACAACAATGGAACAGTGAGTAAAGCAATTGCATTTACTCTATTCAATTTCAGCTTGTCAAAGTGGAAGCTAATAAAGGCACATATTTCTTTATGATGTATATTATCCCAGTGTATTGATACATACTGGATTAGAACTGGAGGAGCACCAGTAGGTGTATATTATTCACACATTGTAATGAGCTAATCTTACAGTATATTTAGATGTTATGTGATTCAATAGATAGCTAAACTAAATGCCCATAGTACAGACAACCAAAATGTCCATATACTCCAGTAGAGTAATAACCTCCAGCACTGCATCAACAGCTGGGTAAAATGCAATACCTTTTCCTTTCTCATTTGGCTATTATGTGTGTAAAGAAAGCTGGGGATGCTAATTTCACCATTTCCCTAGAATTTGTTGTGTGCCTGGTGATCGCGCACCATGGCATTGCTGTGTGTCAGCATTTCCACTTCAGCCACATTGTGGCTGACCTTGTTGTTATGTATAGTTGTTATGGTCCAGTAGTATAGAACTTGAGAGTTCGATGTAAGAGCTCTTCAGTCTCTTACATCGGACTCCAGATATGTCACTACCGCTTTGTAGCACATAATACAGTCTCTTACATCGGACTCCAGCTGCCCTTATTCAGCTGTCTAACAAAAAGTATCTCCTTATGATATGAAAACCAAGAAGTGAAAAGCTGTCTCAAGTACTAGTAAGACCAAATCAACTGATAGTTAAGTTAAAGTCAAGGCTGAATAGTCAAGCTTGTTGGTATTTAAGTTGACCTAAGAGCATCTATGGTGTTGATCAGTACATCTGGAATAACAGCAGGACAATATTGAAGAACTGTTGTGTGCTGCACTATGGCATTGCTATGTTGACAGTCAGCATTGAGGCACCCTTGTGCCTGGTGTGTGCTTCAGCCACTTTGTGACTGAACTTGTTGTTATATATAGTTGTTGTGGTTCTTTAGTATAGAACCTCAGAGTCCAATGTCTTTCTCTTTAGTCTCTGACATTGGACTCCAGCTGCCCTTGTTCAGCTGCTTAACACTTTTTTTGTGAGGAGTACATTAGGAAACTGTGGAAAAGCTGTTATAACCTAACAAATATTATAAACAATTGTAAAGCTGATGCAATAGAGTAACATCAAAATATGACAATATTAGTGTATACAATGAATGTAGCAGAAAGCTAAAGATATAAAAAAAGAAAGGAAAAAGGGGGCGCTGATGGGAGTACTATCTCAGCACTGATGTATACAGTTGATGAATGATTGAAAACCTATGTCGATGCTTTGATATGATGTCTTAGTATTGTCTAGTTTGTAGCATACTGGCATGGCAGTGGAGTAGACACAAACAAATGATTATTATAACTAAATATAATCTTGATATGATATAGTATGTCAGCAAATAACAGATAAAGAGACCCCAGACTCAAGGAGTCTGAATCAGGCCAGGGCAATACACTGAACTTGTCTAGCTAGCATAGTCTGTGTGTAAGTAAGGGAGGATATTAGGCAGTCCATTTCTATGTCTTGTCTGTCTGACATCTCTTTCCAAGGAATAGAGTTAGATAATGCTATTAGTATCTACAGTATGAGCAGGAGTGGGTAAGAGAGAATGGAGGTAGAGGTGATTTCGAGCCTGTGAAAGCTCTTGTTAGAGGGCTACTGCTACCCTGACCACTTCCCATCCAAAAGCTGTGTAGGGAATTAGCTATCAGTCTAAACTACTACCAGTAAATTGGGCCTATAAACCCAATATGAAATTCTTGTGTCCATCCTGCCACTGGAGGGATAATATCTGTAGTGGCAAGGTTACACCATATATTGTGTATCTTCAAATTAACATTGTATCATCAACTAATGTTTCTACCCTCTTACACAGGGCTTCTACTGTGATGGACCCCTGATCTGGCCACACTTCCCCAATATTCTTGGCCATTTTCAGCTTCCCATTGGATCTGGCATTAGTTCTCATAGAACACTAATTATTCATCTTTGTGCCCACTTAGTTCCTCTCAATGGCCCCATCATGATGTTGGAAGAATTCCTTCGTTCATATTTTGTGCATTCTGGTGAGTTGGTGATCAAGCATATTGAGTTTAATCTCACAACAAAAGCCTTGCATAATCAATATGAACAAGTGGCAGCAGCAGTTATTGCCGAAATTAGCAACACCCTGATGCATAAGTACTCTTCACCCTTTCATCTCACAGCAATGACAACTATGGTGACCTGATGGTCAGATTTTCACAGCAGAAAAAACTTAAAGTCACATCCCCTGTTACTGATGTTCTCAACATCCTGTTCACCCCATTCAGGAACCTTGTGCCTAGTGGAATATTTGTCATACTTGCTTGAAACCTGAGGAGGTGAAGATGCTAAGGAAAAGCAAGGCAATGCCAGGTATTTAAAATGGTTAAGCTTAAATGACTGCATAGATACCACCTAGTACTGTAAAGCTAAATATCAATTCTGAAATAGGCCAACATTCCTATACACTATATAATATAGTGTACAGTCTGCTTGTAAATCCTATCTTATTCTTCTGTTTCTGCTTGAGTATCTCTTAGTGTTTCTGCTCCCAGGCAGCATCCACATAAGTTATTCTATGTCACTCTACATGAATCTGCCTAGCCCAATTGTGAGGAGAGCTCCATGGAAGTTGGTTCTTTTGTGGGTGCCACATGGCAGCATAAAAAATCTCAATAGGCTAAATTCCTAAAAGGGTGCCCCTTTGGTCCAGTGTCTGTGAGTAATCACTTATCAGATCCTAGTGCTAGGTTGGAAGCCTCCCCACCACCCACTTGCATTTCACCACTATGCAACCAGTCTAGCTGGTGGTTACACCTTGGGCCCAGCCTAGCCCTATGCCCTCTGTAAGCACCAAAGTAAGGTGTGCAGCAGGAACCTGTGGCCAGCATAGTAGTGAAGTATAAACAGTTCCATACTACCTTGGCAGTTGATGTCAGCACAACATCATCCCAGGATGGGGGAATGAGAACAGGTTGTATAGCAACAGCAGCAGCAGATTGAGGTTGTCAGATATTTTTAATGAAAATATGGGGTGCTTCTCCTCTAACCATCATCTTTACTGTTTGTTTTGTCTGTGTTATGATGATGGTGTATGAAAGAGAAAGCATACTTGCATAGGTAGGAGACAAACTACAAACATGCTTAAAAGGTTAACACCATGTGACCTCATCACATGATTAGTTCAACTTTGTTTGACTTGGTGCCAGAGAAATTGGCCTGACTCAATGATTCCAATATCCACCTTGTCTGTTGGTAAGTTTCCATTCATCATATGGACAAACATGGAACTGGTCTCCCATCTTACACCTCTTAAGTCATCCCAATGCATATAAGACACATAGTGTTAAGCAGCTGAACAAAGCAGCTGGAGTCTAATGTAAGAGACTAAAGAGCAGTTACATTAGACTCTCAAGTTCTATACTAATGGACCACAACAACTATACATAACAATGGCATCAGCCACAATGTGGCTGAAGTGCACACCAGGCACAGGTGTGCCTCAATGCTGACATATAGGCATGCCATAGTGCGCAATCACCAGGCACACAACAGGACATGTCTCACGATGGTGATTGACTCAAAAGGGACAATATTCTGTGAAAGGGGTGCTGCCCTTGAGTGTATTTTTTTGTGGCCATGTTCATCTTCTCTATTCTGGTAAGATCTTCCTAATATATAATATGCAATACAATCAACTTGTCCTCATTTCACTTGTTCACTAAGTACTCAGTCTCACATGACTGGCAATCCCTTGTAACCAAGTGATTGAGTAAATAAGTGAAAGTAAATAATTGTAAATATAAGCACTGACTGATAGTAGTAGTAGTATAGTTAGGTAAACATATATTTACACAGCTCCTATTACTGATGAGGAACATAATGCTGATAAATATGAAGTGAATAAAAAAGCATACAATCACAGAATAACTGAGTGTAGGCTGAGCAATTTGGATTACTTGTGTGGCTGTAATTTGAATTAGGCCAGCACTGCCATGCTGTGTAACAATCAACCCATAGAAATCTCACACATTTTTTGTTGTTCATCTCCTACTAGTACAACCATCATAGTATCAATCAGTCTTTTGTCTCCTGAACCTTGGTTTGTCTCCTGTTGTCTCTCCTGAACTAGCCATTAGGTTTCCACATACTATTAGCTGTGTCCATTTATGCAACACAAAGCCCTGCATTTTCAGTAAGAATCGAATTGTGAAGTCAACTGTATCCAGTGGAAAAGGTGCTGCCAGTGAACACACTTGTATGCCCAAGTTCAGGATTGGTCGAACACAGGAAGTTAGTATGTACATGAATAACTGGATGTTTAATCTGGCTTGATTAAGTCAAAACATCTATGCAGTAAAAGTGCACCACCAGTGTCTTCATATAGAGGAACTGGAGATGATGAGATCAATTGTAGTGGACAAGTATATAGAAATCTAGTCATTCCTCAGTCAAACTGAGTGCTAGATTGGTCAAATCTGCAAACAACTATATTTTATCTTATTTATGCTGTGCAACAGTAAGTCCGTCTGGGGTGACCTGAGCAGTTACCCTGATGGTCCTGATGATCTGTTGGGTGTGGGGGAAGGTCAGTTCGCCCCTAGGGACTCTTGGAATGCAGGGGAAGCAGGGGAGAAGCTCTTTGAGCTGCCCAGAAAGAGAGGAAGGTAGTCCGAGGGTTGGGCCGAAGGTTCAAAAGTCCAGGCCGATAGTTTGGTTATCGAGCGTGAGGTGCAAAGGTCGTGGACGGTGTCGGTGGATGGTGAGGACGGTGGAAAACAGTCGGTGGAACGGTAACGGTCGGTGGTGAGCAGAAGGAAGCTGGAATTACGACACTAGGTACGACATTTTGTACGAGGCCGAGGCCGAGGCTGTGAGATATGTCCGAAACGAGCGACTAAGTAAGGAGCGACATTACCGGCCCGTCCGCTATGATGAGCGACAGGTGAAGAGTCCATAGTAAGTACGATATGAGAACGAAAGGAGCCAGAGATGACAGAGAAAGCGACTGGCCTTCTAGAACGAGGACCGACGTGGGCTGAGATGGGCTGACAAAGGGCCGACGGGCCGGATTTACGCTCGGGCTGCGTTGACGTCGCTAGGACTGGGCCTAAGAGTCTGAGAGCAAAGGGAATCGAATCGAAAATGGAGCAAGAGAATGGGTAGTGTCCATAGAGTCCGTGAGAATGCTTGGTTGTAACCGTAGAGACCTACCGATCTCTACAATGCGCAGATGTAACATGTATGACTGTGTAGTCTTTCAAAAACATGCTGACATATCCTGTGACATTTCCTTGATTTAGATGTAAGACTGAAATTTAAGTGACATTGCAATGAGACTGATGGAAAACAAAAAAGATCTTGTACTAGAGTTTAAGAAGACACTGTATGTCAAGAGCTCCTCTGCTGTAGTGTTTTCCGTGGTGAAGAATTCTATCAGAAGTGCACATACATTTACCATTCTAGTATGGCAGCCTATAGATTAGCTATTAGCCAACCACCCAATCCTGACTTAGTCTTGGCCAAGTTTAAGTTAGGTTCATTACTTGAAGTGAATTCTAGATGACTCATCACTGCAATATGTTACATAGCTTGTTCTTCGAGTCTGCTTACTGCTAGCACTACCATTACTCCCCTATATCTTTAATTTCAGGTGTATATGATACTCAGCCTATTTCTCAACTTCACTTACTACTAGCACTACCATTACTCCCATGTCTCTTGAATTTCTCAGCTCATTACTGCTGGCACTACATTACTCTCATGTCTCTGTATGACACTCAGTTCTTTTTTTACATTTGCTACTACTATTACTATCATGACTCCCAGGTCTCCTTTGATGCTCAGATTCATTTTCTTGCTAGCTACCACCTAATTACAGCTCTGGACTGCCCAGTGTTATCATGCAGTAAGTTATGACTCAGGTATGATATATTAGAGTTGAATGATCAACTCCAAGTTAGATGGGCACAGAGTTGATTCAATGGGCACAAAGTTGATTCGGAGTACTTTCCTAGCCAGATCCAGGTAACATGCATCTCATAGTAGCAACAATTGCCAAACTTTGTGTAAAGTCCCTCGTATGTGACTTCCATTGGTACCAGCAATGCCGATGGTTTCAACAAATTTCAAACTGCTACTGCCATATAATTGCACAACCTAGTCAATTGTTGTAATTCCCATTACATTGATAGAAAAGTTCTCCTAACTCCACCTCTTATCCCTTTGAGGTTATCATAGCAGTGTGCACTTGCCCATTTTTGATAATAATAAATTGAGGACAGCTTGACAGTCAGGTCGCTTAGGATCCCCTCCATCCCAAGCTCTAGTCAAAGTTTCACTTACATATTTCATTTTCTGGGTTTCCCTTCTAAAGAAATCAGTAACCTGTAAACCATAATAGGCGACAGCAACCATACTAACAATATTGACTCAGAGCAAGTAAGAACTCCCATTATTCTCATCTCCATTTACACTTACAATAGTGTCTTGGCTCACTAAGACTCAGGCATTTTTTATATTGACATCAGCTGCTCCTCATGGTCTATTTTTGTACTTGTCCTCTGCCCAACTCAGTATCTATTCTCTGAATGATGCTTAACTCACCCAGTAGAGCTACAGTGGTCACCCAGGTTCCCAGACCACATCTGTCATAGGCATGGCTGGGGAGAATAGCATTCAAAGGAAAGATCTGCTCCACAGAGACAGAGATAATGTTAATCATACATGCAATCTCCTGATCTTGGACATCATCAAAAACATTGGGTGGGACTCCAGTATACTTATCTTTTTCTAGTTTGACAGTAATTGATTTTTAGATTTTCAGATACTGAGTGGAATGAATATATCTAGAAGATGGTATATCAGCTTCAGCTTTTGATCATGGATATTTCAAACCCACACTCTTAGTTTGTGGAGCATATACAGTCATTCGATAGTACAATGGTGGCTAAAGTAGAGAGTTTCACAAAATGATACAAGCTATCTAACATTGTCAACTTAGGAAATTTACTTCAGCCCATAGATAGTCTGTAGCTATAGCATGCTGTGAGCAGATACTGATGGACATCAATTGGCAAATTTATTATCTCTGTTACTATGATACAGTGACTTTAAGTCCCTAACTAGTAACTGTGTGTTGAATTTTATGCCTATAATAATTTTATCTTTTTAGGGTCTTTATACCCCCTTTGGAAATCAAATCTTTCTGGATTATCACTTGGCTGTCTGGTACAAACCCTCAATCTCACCATTTCACAGAAATCAACAGACCTTGGAGGTATGGCGCTCCACACCCCTTAGCCTCCTATCTACTTCTGCAGCTGTGGTAAGTAGCTTGTATTGCACAATCAACACTCACTGTCACTTAGCTTGCATATGATCTTTGTCGTGCAGCCAAAGCTGTGGAATTATCTACAAGGTAATCCAGGCACACACTAAGTAATGCTGAGTAATTGGCTGATGATTACATATGTATCCACTCTGTAATCATGTGCTCTGTAATCGCTTATAAATTGAATGATTAATTGCTTATTCATGTGATTACTAATGGCTAGGCATATGCTAACTCATATCAGGCACATGATGAGTTATTGTGGCCAAGAATACTGTGGTGTTTGGGGTTCTAAATGTCATTTTTTAGTGTAATCTGGGATTTGTGATCCATATGGAAATGATGCTATGCTTATTTAATGGACAGTGATTTTGGACTGTTTGGAATGCTTTGCTTTGTCAATGCAGGAAAAAGTGGGCTCCTTCATAAGAACTTCTTTCCACATATGTTTATTGCCTAATCAGAATAAATGTTCTACCTTTTGTGGAATACTAGTTCAAGTTATACTCCTTAATCTAGTGAACTCTTGCATATCCTTGGTAAGGAGTGAATACACTGTTTAATGGCTTTTTTCTAGATTAGTTATTATCTATATTGTATTTAAATGGAACTATGGTATACAAGAGAAACTATTATACTACACAAAAAGAACTGTTGTACTATACAAAAGAAAACTGTGGTACACAGGAGAGACTATTGTGCTATACAAGAAGAGAACTGTGCTATATAGGAGGAACTATTGTTCTATACAAAAGAAGCTACTGTGCTATACAGGGAGGCAACTGTGATATACAGAAGAGACTATTGTACTACACAAAAGGGGCAAATGTGCTACACAAAGCAAGATGTTGTGTTATATTGAATAAAATATTATGTATGCTACATAGAACAAGGTATTGTGTTAGACAAGAGAAGCTGTTGTATTACATAAAGCTAGACAAAAAATTGGATCTTTACAATTATTTTATATTATTTTATAACTGGACCGTAATAGTCAGCTTATCTGAGCTTGTTAAAGTGTAGATCACTCTTATCAAGTCTTATTTAAAGGCTGAATACTTTATTATATTTATCAAAGGGGTTGATCTCCTTTTCAGTTCTTATCAGGGTGATTTCCATTCTTATCAATTTTTATGAGTTCTTATCAGCTGCAAGATTAGTTTTATTTACTACAAGACAGCTATCATATTTTATTCAGACATTGATTTATCTTATTCTACTTACACTTTTGGAATATATTGCCAAGCCATACTTTAAATATGCAAGTACTTTATTGCAACATCATTTCCAAGACTAGACCTTCCAAGGCTATACTACGATAGAAGTATATAAACAACCAACTGGCTATTTATTATATTGGTGGTAGCTACATACAGGCCCTCATTTCCTATGGAAACTAGATGTGATCTGGTTGACCTAGGTCTAACCAGATGTCAGCTTGACATATCACAAGGTAGAATCTGACATGATTACACCTTAATAAAAAATGATATCATACATGTGTATACTTATGTTCCATTGTGGTCCTGTTCATGGTGTTCTTGAAATGTTTAAGCCAATGCTGTACATATATATAGATTCTAGTGAAAAATAAGTGAGCAATGTTATAATGAATTGCTTAGGTGTTGCATATAGAATCTAGATGCATTTCCATGGCCTTTACTCTAGTTTTATATAATGTCACAATGGAAATAGAAATAACCAAAGTGGTTATTCTCTTGTTAACTAGCAGGTTGATCTTGTATATTCAAATTCTAGGCTCATATGCCAGTTAGTAGCCAAGGCCTACTAAAAGGGCCTACATTTCAGCTAGTATGCTAGACCTACTTAAGAATATCAAGCATACGATCTGGTTATTCAATCAAGTCCATTTAAAACTATTGAGCTCATGTGTTGTGATTACTACCTACTAATTAAATCTTAGATTTGTTCATTACACTAGGTCTACTAGACAATATTGAATCAATAGATTAGTTAGTAAAATATATTTATCCAATAATATTGGGCCTATGTTTTAGTCAAAATTTACCAACAAATATGGAGTCCATATTTTAATTGATATATAGAGCCTGCCTGAGAATATTGCATACATAATCTAGCCATTAAATTAGATCCACCTGAAAATATTGGACTAAAAAGTCAATTAGTAAGTCAAGCTCATTTAAAAATAGTGTCTATTACAATAATTTCCTGTGACCACTATTAGTACTCCAAAGAACTTATATCTTGTATGGTTTTTTTTATTAAACTTCCAGCTCTATTGAAATCCAGTAACAGAAGAATCTAATAGGTAAATTCTGAAAAGAAAATGGTAGTTCTCCTAAAGAGAGGGTCTGTTACCATTTTGGGCCAAAATAAGTTCCGTTTACTAATATAGAATGTGGCTATGCACTAGATCTATTACTTATGGATGTACTATTTTTACCATTTTTTCTATGAGAAATTTGTTAGCATTTTAACCATTAATCAGTCAGTAACCAGTGTGCAAGCACAGAAGGGATTGCTGCTTTAATACAGTACTCCTTAATCTTATTATTTCACTTAGGGTGCTTGCCTTGCTCAAACAAACCAGGGGGAGAGTTGCTTGCCACAATATCTAGATCTCTGGCTTTGGTGATAAAAAATGCAAAAAAATGCAAAAAGTGAATAAACCCACCATAGATATTGAAGTTAAAGTGCTATAATAAGACAAATGAGTAAAGAAAAAGAATATCCATAGAAAGCTCAGCTATTATTCCCAAATCACCAACCACTCCTGGTTTGTAATTTATAGCACTCCAATAGAGGGAATTAGATCAAACTCAACTAAAGGCTTGCAAGACTGACTATTTCCAAGCCTGTGATATGTTATCAATATATAGATACCACTCAATGGCTATGTTCTTTTTGTTGGCATGAGGCATCATATGAATCTAGAAATGTTATGTTGAAGTAAAAGTTGAAAAAAAAAAACTAAAGTATGTAAAAATGCCCTACTTCTTCCAGGAAATACATCTCCAGAGTGCAGCAAACAACTTTTCTGGTTTTTTATTCAGTATTTTTTGTTGATAAAAAAATCACCCATATTAACCCATCAATGAGCTCAAATGTGATTAGTTCATTTGTAAGCAAGCGTCTCATCTATACAGCTTAGAATGCTTGACAACAATATTTTAAAGCAGGTTATATAGATTAGGCATCTGCTGGGTAACCAAGTGCACTTTTAATTCACAAATGACAAATAGATGCTTAGCATAGTCA
This sequence comes from Strobilomyces echinocephalus, assembly GCA_038090115.1. Taxonomy (NCBI): domain Eukaryota; kingdom Fungi; phylum Basidiomycota; class Agaricomycetes; order Boletales; family Boletaceae; genus Strobilomyces; species Strobilomyces echinocephalus. The sequence continues at coordinate 4,412 of JBBPMC010000259.1, read as the reverse complement.
AAAACAAGGATAGGCTGGTTACTATGCTAGGCACATCTCATTTTGGAATATTTACACAATATATAAGATTATTTGAAATATCTTTAGCCTCTCTTGAATGGATCCATCTCTGTAAATCTACATCATTTTTGCCTTCTTAGACTTTACTACATCAATTACACTATCCATACAGTTGGCATAACTATAGTAGACAATTGGCTAGTATGCAACATATGATATGCTGTAGTTTTTTTAGGCAACAGCTTCAGCAGCTTCATAGAGTGCTGGCTTGCAAAGTGCCTGCCATTTCAGTTGCAGTACCTAGGCACCTGTAAGGCAGCTCTGTAGCCAGTAGCATTGCCTTTGTTAGCACCTTCTGTATGCCAAAAGTCAGAGGACAGGAGAGGTAGTACTATAGATAGACACAATTTCCTTCAGATTAGATGCCTGTAATGTGGAGGCACCAGCTTCATCCTCAGTAATAGCCTTGCAGCTTCTTTGAGAGTGGTGATGTTCTGAGTAATTTCTTATTATTCCTCTTTTTGGCTCTGCTGCTTGAGTCAACAGCTCTATAGACACCTTCATTAAATGCTCACTATGCTTGGTTCTACTTCAGCTAATCGACAGTGTGGTGTGGACATATGGCTAGGGTCCCATTTTTTTAGAGGCTCAATGCCCCTGGGCCTTCAGTTGCATGTGAATCAGTTGATGATGTCACTGGATATCTAGTTTCCCTTCACAGAGTATGGCCTTGTAAAACATAGGCCTCACTTGGCAGCTGGGTATATAGTAAGTCACCAGCCCCTTTATCAGCACCATTTTCTTCAGCCACTTGGTCCACCTTCAAATGAAATCAATTCACATCATTCAAAACTCTGTAGAGAGTTAGGCCTGTAAGAACAATGTACTTGTGGGGGTGCTTTTTATGCCATTGCAAAAATCTTGCATATAAATTATATAACTTCTATATTTTTAATCAACTGACCTACAATAACAATCTGTACTAGAGATATTGAATATTCACACCAAGTAGATTTATTCATAGGCCATGAGAAAGAAAAAAGCCAAGGAAATTCAGGTCACATTCTTTGAAGACTTTTCATGCAATATGCTAGTAACTTATATACATATAATAGTCTTTTCAAGAGAACATCAATGTATAAGTGAGACTATTTCCTTCATAGAAGATATAAAATATAATTCAATAAAATTTTAACTTAGATTATGAGATTATGGTCTGTGTTAAATAGTTATGCTGAATAAATATCACAAGATTTAATATGTGTGTGCATAGAATGAAAAGAGACATCTGTTACTAAAGCAAGGAGCAGGGACAGGGAAAAGGGGAAAGATCAGAGAAGAAAGAATATAAGTAGCTTAGATAACATCAGTGGTGTACATATGTTGGCTGTGATTTCTAGCTAGGTGTTATTAGTTGTTTATACAAGTTAAATGAGAACTACAAGGCAAATAAAACAAATCAGATTTCCTATAGGAGAGGTAGATATATATATATATATATATATATATACAAAAGACAAAAAGTTTCTATAACCTATTATGATTGTATCGTAACATCAAGCTCTGTGAGCTTATCAGAATGTAGATCACCCTTATTGGACAAGATCTAGTTGCGAGATTAGCTAATCAAGTTTATAGATGTGCTTGGAATACATTAATTTTTGGTTTCATATAAGGCTGTGCTTTATCTTGTTTTATCATGGTATGGCTATATCTTACCATATATTATCTCTTATCAGTGGCTGTGCCACACTCATCTCTCTGATTAGATAAAGGCAGTACCTTTATCTCTGCTTTTTGGATGTTGCTATATCACTATCATATTCCATGAAGCTTTTAGCAGCAACTCCTAGGAGTGCTGGCAGTGCTGCCACACCCCAACCCTAGAAGGCTAGACCTCACATCTAGACTCCAACAACTCATGGTCACCAGCCATAGCCTTGCCCTATGTTCATGATATCATCACCCTCTTTTCTATCTATGAAGGTAGTGCTCTTCTAGAATCCTTATCTATAGAAGTCAGGACACTTCTCCCTCCTATGCCAAGAAGACTGTGACTTCCCTTCTTTCATTTCCCCTGTGACAATGGAGCTGTCATAATTATGCTTCTATCTCATAGAAGTTTACGGCTTCTGTTCACAATATGCATTATCCAAAACATTAGTATGTTTTATATTATACTTCTCTTCTCTTCTATGAAAGTATGCACTGGTTTACCTGCAGCCACCTCATGCCTATGTATCCTTCTATGGTTATATTCCTATGTTGGGTATAGGATATGGACTTCCTTTCCTCTATTGGTCCATATCTGTAGATCAGATCACAACATATACATACATAAATAGTGTGTATATAACCCCAAGGTGCTTGCACTGGCATTCCCAGTCAAGTTCACTTGTTTTCGGACCTCCCTAAGCCTCCTTGGTGTTGGTTATAGTTGACAAGGGGTAATATAAGACCATCAATTGGTTTAGGGTTGTATCATAACCTATGCCTATATGACTTTAGTTGGATATACATATGATGAATAGTCATGGATTATGCTGTGGTGGATATATGGATAAAGTGACTTGAATAATATACAGGAATATACTACTAGTATTTATATAGTAAATATCCATTGTAGTAGATAATATTTGAGATAGTCAATCAAAATATAGATATATGTAGCATCATAAATAAATAAATAATAAAGTAGCTAGACCATTGCCTCTATTTTTATATATAGAAAAAGCAAGGTAGAATAAATTATAAATAGCATTCTTTTATTGATGTATGAAAATATATATTAAGATGAATATTTTTGTGTCTTTTTCTTCCTTTGTGTAAGGAATTACTTAAATATAGATCAAAAAGATGTTTCTATAGCATGATAGTGATATGAATTGCTGAATACTGGTCAGAATAAATGGTATATAGAATCCATGAATAGAATCAAACTATAGATCTGTCTATGTCTATAGGAGAGTTCTATTAACCATTTACATACATTTATACTACAGAATATTTATTAGACTACTTCATAATGAATATTCATATAATAGCATATAAATGAAATCTACTATACTCTGCTTACTCATATTCAAATTAAGCTAAATTAAATATTCTAATGAATACAGTTGAAACTCACTATTAATATATACACTTATCTTAATATCATTAAAAAAATCCAGTGTTTTTTAGTGTTTCTTGATATAAGCTTGAGTCACTAGGTTTTTGTACCCATCTATTATATTATAGGACTCCAAGTTGGATCTTGACCTAATCCATTTTATTTGACTCATTTATAAAGTATCTTAAGCAAAAGTTTATTAAAAATGAACATTTTAATTTGAAGAAGTTTGCTCATTAGACGTAATATTACATTTTAGTTACCTATTGTAGTGAAAGTATGCATTATGACCTTGTATTTCAGCCCAATACATCACCCATAGATAATATTTTTTCTTCAAAGCTGGATATACTTCTATTACTTTGCTGATCATGATAAATTTAAATTCCAAAGCTCTGTTGTGTACAGAACAGCCTGTTTAAAATGTATCTATTATTGGACTTTAATTGCTTATAAGCTATTGGTGTCAATAAAGTAGTTAAATTGTATGTGCATAGTTTCCAAAGTTATATATTATTGCTTTTTATTATATAGAAAAAAATAATGCTTCTTATTAAAGCACAAAATTCATATCATTAAATAGCAAGTTGTGGTTGAATATATGGTTCTTGAATATATAGATGTCTCGAGAATTCAAAAGTATATATACAAGAACTTCATTAGAGCCAGTGCTGGTTGAAGTAGCTACAAAGTTATTTAACAATATACAAAACATAAATCTAAAGAATTATATTTTTAAAGTTCTTTATAAAATGCTTAAGAGAAGTTTTATTGCTCATGAAAAGAGATGCACTATATTATACCTCTTATTTATAAATATATATCCAAGATTGAATAGAAAAGCAAATGAATACATTATTCTACACAGTCAGACTATCTTGTGGCAGATAACTAGATAATGAAAATAACTATGTTATATAATATATGGAGTAAATACTGACTCATGACTTTAAAGGGTTTATATTTGAATCAAATTGATAATTGATAAAAAATACTTTAAAAACAACTAAATATACCTATAAGCTGAGCAATGGCACCTTGACAAATTTATTAATTTTCAACCATCCTATTATAAATATCAATAGATCTCTATGGTTATATAATTACTTTTTATCATACTTGAACCAATATATAAATATTATTCCACAATGACACACATAACATAGATGTGCATTGTAAAACAGTGATCCTCTCTGTGCTTACACACAGGGGACCAATGGTAGGGGTCTTGGGCGCGATAGGCTCGACCCAAAGGGGGTCCGAGAGCGAATGCTGATATCTTGAGGCCTCGAGGATGGAC
>JBBPMC010000258.1:0-28900 GCA_038090115.1 Strobilomyces echinocephalus | reverse complement strand
CCGAGCGACGGTGGGACGCGATGCTCGAATAAACCAGCATTGCTCCAGAAAGGGGAGGGGGTTGGACAAGTGCTCGGGTTCGAATTAGCCCGGCGGGGCGACAGGCGAGTGGTGGTGCTGGCGAGGCCCTCGAGCAAGCATTTGCGCTAGAATTGACATGGCTGGAGCAGAGGCTGTCGAGCGATCGGGCTTGAAAAAGGGGTGGCGATGTCGGAAAAAAAAACGCCATGGGCGGTCGCCGAGCGATCGGGCTCGAGAGAAGGGCGGCGGCGTTGAAAAAAAAAACGCGGCAGGGGAAGCCGTTGAGCAATCGAGCTCGAAAGGTGGAGGCAAGGCGAAACGGACCGTGGGGCTGCCCCAAGAAACACGGCGGGGGTGGCCATCGAGCAATCATGCTCGAAAAGGGAAGGGCGGAGGGGGGGGATACGAGCCGAAACACGGTGGGGGCGAAACGAGCTGTGGAGCTCGAAGAAACCCAGCGTGAGTGGCTGTCGAGCGATCTGGCTCGAAAAAGGTGGAGGCAGTGTGAAAGGAGTCTTGAAGTTCGAGGAAACACAGTGGGAGTGACTGTCGAGGGAAAGGGGGTGGTGGGAACACGGCCAGGACGGCCATCAAGCGACCAGGCTCAAAAGAAGGGCGGCAGTATCGAAGAAACACGGTGAGGGCGGCCGTCGAGCGATCGTGCCTAAAGAGGGTGGAGTTGATGCGAAATGGGCCATGGAACTCAAAAAAAAAAAAAAAAAAAAAAACGGGGTGGATATCGAGCAATCGAACTCGAACAAGTGCGATGAAGGCGCGCGAAACGAACCATGGGGCTCAGGAAAACACGGCAGGAGGGGCGTTGAGCGACCTGGTTTCAATGAGGAAGACAGTGGGGGCGCAAAACGAGCCGTGGGGCTACGGCCAAGCGATCCGGGGTGTGAGCTGTGACTTACGCAGCCCGTGACGTCCCGAACTTGTCACACTTGGTGTGACAAACCTAAAATGCCCCCGTGTCCTGCCCCATCCCTTCATCCTTTCGAGCGCAGCTGCTCATATATTAACCACCATCCAATTTTGTCCCCTAGAGCAGCAGGGCTTTTTTACCGTCTTACTTAGAGTGATTCCAAGCGATATTAGTAGCTAATTGGATTCAATTGGATTTACATGTACAACGTTTCGCACTTACTAATCATGTTTACCTCGGTTGAGGCCGGTTCTTTATCCTCGTACAAGAAGTTGTGCGCTCGCGCGCTCGGCCGTCATGAAAATATGTCGCGCTCGTACGCCAAAAAGTGGCGCGCTCGCCCGTTCGCCCGAAAAGTGTCGCGCGCTCCGCATATAATGGCGCGCCGATTAAAAGTGCACTTTGACCGTCATATAGATGCGACGCACAACCCGCGACTCTGCCTCGCTTCTATGTAGGATGCGTGGTGGATGTATCTCCGTGTTGTGGTGCCTTGTCATCAGGCCAGAGTTCTATACGGCAGGCAGTCAGTTTTATTCCCAGACATGCAGAGGGACGGGACATACCGGCGGCACGAGCAGCATGCTATGATTGCCCAGCGCGCGACGAGTGGTTGTTCTCGCGTGGATCTCTCGCGAGCGTAGCCCAGCAGCGCACATTGAAGCGTACAACGTGGCAATGACGAGAGAGGGTGGAAAGAGACACGAGGAGAGCGGGTCGCAGAGTGACGCTCCCAGTCTGCAGGGGGCTGCCCATTTATACCCGAAGAGAACGAGCGGATCGGCGTGGAATCCCGGATTGCTATGACGTCTGCGCTGTACATCATGCGTCGGTTCAGAATGTGAGGAATTGTCACTTCGGCATGCCGCCGTGCTGCCAGTGTGAAACGCCGTCCAAATGTTCCAATCACCGCGTGCTCCTCCGCGAACACAGCGAGAGGCAGGGATGTCTGGTCCATCGACCCGGATGGGGACACCAGTAGAACGCGGTGGAACAGACTGGAGTCTGGAATTTCGAGACACCGATTTTTAGTAGATAGCGGAGTCTTGGTCGGAGTTCGGTTGACTTGGACGCGTCGTCATATCTGACGGCATCACGCCCTAAGAGCCAAATCACGAACACATCCGCGCGCTCGAGAAGGTAGACAGCACCCAAAACATCGACATGGCTATGGAGATGGAGGAGACACAACTTGGTAAGGCATTGTCGATGTTTAAAGCAAGCCGTGGGAAGAATGGGGGAGTAGGTGGGCGAGTGCCGCGTTCAAATCGTCGTCTCTCCACATTCCTCCAGCTGTCACGCACCGCCCTTGAAAGCCCCAAGGCCCCTGGCAGGACGTGGATCAACCACCAACTCTCGCACGCGTTCACGAGAAGCGACACGGTATCGAACAGCTACCGGCGCTCGGTCTCTGGAGGGACCCAGTCGGGGCCCAGGCTGCGGGCACTTGTTGGTCACCGTCGGTTTCGTGCTGCCTGCATGCGTCACGATGCAGAAATGAGAGTTGTATGACTTGCCCGGGGACTGGATCTCGTTGTCCCGCCAGGAGGGCATGCATACGGAGGCGGTCTTGGAGGGGCCGACCCGGGTTCTCTGGCAAGTCAAAAGGGTCCACGAAGCCGATGGCGGTCTACGAAACCTCCTCTGCATGTGTCAGAGTAAGACGGTGATCAGGGAGACATGGCGACTAATAAACCGTTCTTTATGACGCACCCATGACCTGGTGACCCGTAACGGCAAGACAGTTTCCCCACGCAACTTGAAGGAACGTGCTTCCTGAGTCCTACCTGATCGATGTAAGTCGTCTTGGCTTTGTCTGGCGACTCGAAGGTAAAGTGCTTTCACTTAGACACAGCCCAGGTATGTGGAAGTCGCTCTTGTTCATACAGAGAGCGTTCACACGTAACATCTATCAGACGAAATCAGGGCATGTTCCGAAGCAGAGAACGAACGACTCCGCCGCGACCTCGCCAACACTAAACATGCAGCAGATGAGCACAAGGTGCCACTACGTCACAGGAAGTGAAAACGTGTACGTTGCTTGTCGTGGTCGCTCATGCTTCGTTTATGACTGTATCTGTTAGATGACCTAAACGCACAGCTGAAACAGACCAACGAAAGAATCTCAGAGACCAAGGAAAAGTACGAAAAGAGATCAAGGCGTTACGAATCGAGGTCGAGCAATGGAAGGGTTCGTATTCTGCCAATGAGAAGGAACTATCCACTGTGTGCGAGACACTCGAGGAACCCCAGCGCATACAACAGCCGCCCTGCTCCCAGATACAATACGAAATGCAATCCAATGTTCGATCGTGTGTAGTCTGTGCGCAACCTGTCGACACAATGAGGAACACATCCGTAGGAAGGACAGGTAGATAACAGATCCCACAGGCGGCCGCTACGTTCCAGACCACTTTGAATTAAACGTTCTCACTGTAGGCTTTCTCCTTCGGACCGTTTGTAGTATGGTAGCACCGTCAAAGGGTACTGATCCTCACGAAGAGAATGAGTTTCTGGAAGCTTTTTCGCTCGTCGAAAGTCATCTAGCGGAAATTAATGTGTAGACCATGTGCATCGTGTGCCATCGAGGCACGTCTGACCCAAATTGGCTTGACAAAGACGAATGCATGTCCCTGATTCCTCATATCCTCGCACTCTCGATCTGAAGTGGGCTATGCAGCGCCTTTCACTGAATTTTGCACCATTCGTGCCGATTTGAACGAAGCCACGAAGGACTTGCTGATGGCCCAAGGTAATTCTGGGAAAGTCTACTATCAGCTAGATTACGACGTGATCGTATCATTTGGATCCACAAACCTTCGTGAGGAGGTGTGCTGGATCTCGGAGGGTGAGCCACCTGATCGGTTGTCTACCTACGTTTCCTCATTTCACTTTGCAGACAGACGAACGACGGTGAGTCTCGCGTGGTACTTCACTCGGCCCTCACAGTACCTGCAAGCATCGCGTACGAGAACTGAATGGTTATCGTGCCATGGCTTATCGATTTCGCAATCCGGTTCCACTTTCTCTTGTTAGTGACGCTCAGATTGGTGTATGCTTTGAATGCCACGTCGCGTACCGATTTCGTTATCGTGACCGACTCGTGCAAAAAAAACCAGAATGTACGACTTATATTGAGGCGACCAAGCAGCATGCGTCTCAAGCGGGAGATGATAGCCGTTTCCTATTCGTACGATGGCACTGGCAGCGTTGGGCCTACGATAGATATAGGACCGTTTGAACTTCGTTTCATATGGGAGTTGACGCGAGACAGCGACCGACAAATCTTCCAACTTCGTCGACTCCGAGTCGTCCCGGGTCCCCTCTCCGACCCGTCCGCCAGCTGCTCCTCGAATGCGAAGACTGCCTGGACGGCAGCAACCCGCGACTCAAGAGGATCTTCCTGGCGTCGTGCGTCCCTCTCTATGTGCTGTAGGTGACGCCCACGGGCTCAGGCTGGTCGTCTGACCACACGCTCAACAAACGTGCACCGTCACGCACCCAGGGATCCGTGCCCCCGCGCTCACCCCCTTGCGACGGGGCTCTGCCGGTCTACCCAATAATGTACGGGGTCCCCGGGTACGAATGCCTGACAACGAGTCGTGCAAGCAGCATTATTCGACCTTCTCCCAAGACTTCACACAAGGCGACACGAGAACTCAACAACACAACTGTGCCTGCAGTAGCTGCAGTACCAAAACACGCACACGAGTACAAAACAGAAGGGATAATGGGGGAAGACGACAAGCAGAGAAAGATAGCAGCGAGGGTGCTTCAAGGTGAACGTTTCTTTCTGGGCTGCCACATGAAAGGCTCGTAAGCAAGGGCTGGTGTCTGACGCAGTAAGAGAATGTATACCTGGCGAACTTCATAAATAGTCATCCCCAACCTCTCCCTATCCTCCTTAGCAATCTCCATCCGCTCCCTGAGTTCTGCAGTCCACTCCGCCTCAACCTTTCGCTGCAGTATTCCCTGCGATTTCACCATCTCTATCTCCTGTTCATGCTGCTTCTGTATCTCTTGATTCGATTTAACAAGGACAATCCCGGCAGATGTATCTTTCAGTTTCTTCTTGGGGTCTTGAAGTTCCTTCAGGATCTGTATCGTGACTGGCCCGAGCGAAAGGAACTCTGACATGATTTTGCGAGCACACTCCTTGTCGTTGAAACTATGACGACACATTTTCGCACCGGCGCCGACAAGGACCTTGAATTGGTTCCTCTCCAGCTCCTTCTCCCGCAACTCTCCCTCATTATTCTTCAAGCGGTCCCAGTTCGTGGTAACTATGCGAACATTTTTGAGATCATCACCGCAGAGGGACTTGAACACCTTGAGATTCTTCCGCTGAACACCGGTGAGTCGGGGAAGTGAGATGTTGTGCACGTAGATGAGCCCATTAAGCTTCCGTGGCTCCCTGCCAAGCCAAAATGATTGGAACGTCGCAATATGAGGGGAAAAGAAAATTCGAACGCACTCACCCCTTCTCGGGCTTCAAAAAGTCCAAAATTCTCTCAAGAATCTCTCCGTCGGGGACATCGTGAGAATCATCGAAACCAGGTGTGTCGATGAGCGCCACGGTCACGGAGCGACCGTGAGCTGTATCCACATAACGAACCGTTCGGACATCGGCTGTCTGGGAATCTTGTCCATGGCCGATCTCAATGCTCTTGTCGCCGGTAAGAAGCTGGATGAACTACATGTATGTGGTATAAGCTTGCATGCCGTATAGTCTTTGGATGCTTACCGTCGATTTTCCTAGCACAAAGGGAGAACTGAGTTTAGACAGCATACGTCATGTGGCCAAGGTGAACGCACCAGAGCCTGTGATACCCATGACTCTGCGGCTTTGTATCAGATCCGGAGACCATTTCATACAGCGGGAAGTGCACATACGCGACCATTACCACTCGATCGGCATCTTGGCACAGAAATGGTGAGTTGGGCTCTGAGTCGGATATTACACGATTATGGTAAACATACCAGTCTTCAAAGGCTTGTAAGCAAGTCGAACAAAGTAAGGAAATGGTATACCATTGGGCCAGCTTGAGGAAGAATCATCCCCAACGCCATTCCATGCTCCTCAGCCGCCTTCATCTGCTGCTTGGGTTGCATGCTCTCCTTGTGCCTCTTCTGCGTATTTTGTCCTTCAACGAGGAGAGCCCCGGCAGACGTATCTTCCAGCCTCTTCATCGGGTTTTCTAGTTCCTCCAGGATTTGCATCATGGGGTCGAGCGAAAAGAATTCTGACATGATTTCTTGAGCAGACTCCTTGATATTGAAACGATGGCGATGCATGCTGGCACCGTTGTCGACAAGAACCTTGAATTGCTTCGTCTGTAGCTCCTTCACCCGCGCGTTTCCCTCCGCTTCGGTCACGCGGTCCCAGTTTGTGGTGACAATGCGAACCTTTTTCAGGTTATCGTAACCGCAAAGAGACTGGAACACCCTGAGACTTTTCCGCTGAACATAGGCGATCCGGGGATCTGAGATGTTGTGCATGTAGATGATCCCATTGAGCTTCCGTGGTTCTCTACCCATTCAAGATGATCGAAATGCCGTGAGACGAGAGGGAAAAAGCGATTGGAACATTGTGATGGGAGCGGAAAAGAAATTTCGAACACGCTTACCTATTCTCCAGCTTCAAAAAGTCCAATATACTCTGAAGAATCTCCCGGTCTGGGACAGCGCGAGAATTGTCGAAACCAGGTGTGTCGATGAGCGTCACATAGCGATTGGTGGCTTTATCCATGTAACGGACCGCTCGCACAGCGTCTGTTTTGGAATCTTGTTCATGGCCGATCTCAATGCTGTCGTCACCGGTAAGAAGCCGGATGAACTGCATTTATGCGGTGTAAGCTTGCATGCAGTGAAGTTTTTGAATGCTTACCGTCGATTTTCCTAGCACCCACAATGGGAGGACTGAGTCTAGACAGCATATGCAATGCGGCCAAGGCGAACGCACCAGTCCCTGTCATGCCCATGACTCTGTGGCCATGTATCAGATCCAGGGGCCATTTCATACATCGGGAAATGCACATACGCAACCATTATTTCCGGGCTGGAGACTGGGCCTGCCACCGGTGGGGGTGGGGCTATGGGGCTCTTACCGCTAACATGTCGATCGTGACCTTGACCCTGGCGTAGAAATGGTGAGCTGGGCTCGGAATCGAACATCATGCAAACAGACCAACCTCATTTTGGCGATTGGGTTTGCAGGGACGCAGTCGAGCGAGAAACCGTTTTACCGCGTTGACGAAGCACATACAAAGAACGATAAAGTAGGAAAACTGCGGCAGGCGGTGAGAGAAGAACAGGATATTTAAAGTCAAAAGGTTATTCACCAGCTCTTTTATACAAACACGCGGCACTGCAGCGCGTTATCACCGTGGTCGGACTTCGATTTCTCTGTGGGACGTTGAAAGCGTTGTTGCTTGTTTGGGTTAAGATGCCGTGATACTGATCACCACGGGACATGAAGCGTAATCACAGCAAGCAAGTCAGAGCTCCCTTTCTTTGTGCAATGCACGAGGGTTTGATGAAGTGGCCTATCTAGAATCTGGATTGCCCCTGCATGAGACCAATAGTGAATGACTGCGAGAGGGAGGTGCTGATCTACCTCGGCGGCGGCGCTAGCTTGTCAGGTAACCGTCAGCCTGCTCAGGCTCATATGTAATAGTCCTGGACGAGGAAACTACAAAGTTGGTGTGGAACGACACTGGTTTACATGTATCATGAGTCGAGCGCAGAGACACGAGGCAACTCTGCAATATATGAATCGATAAGACACGTGCGTGACAGCGACTTGAAGCTTAAATGCGTACGCGGAATGAACGACCACGCATCCGTCCTTGGACTGATCTGACGCGCCAATCAACGTTAACCATGTCCTCCAACATACATCTGCAGCCACGAGATGATGAGCCGATGATCGAAGTGACGTAAACATAAAAGCGTACCGTTCACCGAGGTGAAACGGAACCAATCGTCACCAATTGTCCGGACGACGTAAAGTGCGTTGCATTTCTTGTTGACAGTCCCAGGTATCAAGTCTGAGCGGGCATGGTAATAGGGAGTTTTGGCTTTGGCGGATGGACGACGGCAGCGAGCGCCGAGAGGCCGGGTGCCAAACGGATGCAGGAGATGTGTCCACTCCATCGGCGCACGTCACGAGATGGACATCGTAGTATGCGGAACGAAAAGCAGCGTGGTGTCGGTCTGGAACGCGAAGACGCGTAACAAGCTAGTGATACAGTCGACCTTAGGCCACTGGCACTGCCAGCAGCGACGTCGCAGCTCCTGCACTCGCTTCGATCGCCCGATCAACCACCTCGAGTTCCATGTTTCTCACCTCGACGACCTTGTCCGGATGCGACGACCGACTTGGATGGTCTCTTTCCATAGTCGTCCAGAGATGGGGACTTTCAAATTCTCAAGGACGGAACAGAGGACTGCGGACAGGGGGCGGTAGTGCGACGAACATTTTCTTCGAGCCATACTGTTTCTTCATGTCTTGCTCCAGATCAGTGGCAGCGAGTTTCGACACTTTTTCCCGACGCCATCCGATCTGTGTGCACGCCACAGCGATCCACCCCGGTGTATGTTTGGCATCAAGTTGACGAGAGACTCGGACAGCATCCGCACCCGTTTGATAGTGAGCTGATGACATGTCCAAGGTGGTCAAATATCGCTATCAACCAACTACGTAGCTATAGCCTATAGCCAGCTAAATTACATATGAAGCTTCAGGGTTGTGTTCGCACCAAAACCACCAAAATCTAAAGAGCCTCTCGAGCTCGCGTGCTTATCGAGAAATACCAAGTGGAGCTCGTCGTTGTAACCCGTCTTGCCTGAAGCCCGTCTGCTCCGCCCGTGGCCCACGCCCGACTTCCACATCAACAGGTGTATCACCGATGAAGTCGTCTATGTCCCCTTCTTGGTCTCCTCCTTCCTATCTGACTTCGATCTCGTTTTCCAACCCAGCCGGGTCGAGTTCTTCAGGCCGTCGTCCCTTCCAAGCGTCTCAAGAACAGGACCAACTTCACGAAGTATGCTTATGGAACATCCATGAACCTCGCAACCAGCGCCGGCTCAGCCTAAGGACATATCAAATACTGTAGTATATGACAAGAGAATGAAACGGAGTACATTACAAGTAATTACCATAGTTGACAGACTCCGAGTAGCCCACGAGGCCACCTCACATCGCCTCGTTGATCATGCCGGAGGATAGAACGTGTTGGTGTGACAAAGTGCCTGGGCGGACTTATATCCCTCACTCTCTTGGATTTGCTCGCGGAGAGTCGCTAGGTCGGAACAACTCAGTCTCTAGTGTCCACGCCATGGGGATCCAGGCCCACCGTTCTTGGACAGCTCGTGCAACGCAGCCGCGGGACCATATAACTGGTGACGCAGCAAGGGCGAACCCTCCTGGAGCAGTAGCATTCCCACGATCTTGTTCACGTGTGGCTTTATAGCCCTTTCGCCGGCCTCTGGTCAATCGGTTAGCGACCGCACAGGACGACGAGGGGGCGTTGCTGACCCGTCTGTGCCAGCGAGGCAAGCGTATTGATGCCCCTCTTTCGATTCTTCACATTCTTGTCATTCAATAAGGTTAAACTGTCGGCCACAGTGCGTTCCAGGTCCCCAGGATTATCATCCCCTATACGCCAGTCGGTCAGATACGGCGCAGACGTTTCTGAAACATACAAATAATCTCAAGGCATTTCAACCCCATGCGGACTTCGTGGTGGTCGCCAACCCCGAGCTTCTTCGTCAACGTGTCGACTACACCAAGGTCGATGATTCTTTTCCTCAGTTCAGCTAGATTGACAGGCTATCAACGCACAATTCTGTTCGAAAACATTCACCCAGCGTTACCAGACTTGAGAAGTTCATGAAATATCGCGGCACCTTCGACGCGACCGACTGCATCGTCAAACCAACCTTTGTCAACCATGTTGACGACAAGCTGTGCTACACGAGGGAAATGTTCGGGTTTCCACATGGCTAATTTATCTTTCGATCTCAGCCACTCAACCTGCGAATGGATAGGGCTCACTGACCCTCGTGTCTTAGACATGTCCTCAACGCATAGGCGGCCAGCAGTGAGGTCTCTTTTCCGTTCATCTGCTCCATGAAGGTGTCCAAGACCTCGTTTTGCGAGCAAAATTTCCGGATGATCGAGCCTAGTTTAACATGAGATCGACTCTGTAAACAAGACCTGCGGAGAACTTACTGTTGCACAGCTTCAACAGCGTCAAGGTCGCCGCAGTGCGTTGACTGACGTCCCGTAACCGGATAGTGGGCACAAACTTGCGCATAATTTTCTCGCTGAGTTCCTGAGTCGAGGCTGAAATGGGTCAATGCAGGCTCGTTTTCACATCACATAGGGTTCACCATTTACTTGGAGTACCAGTGGTACGTCGATTTCACCTAGTGGGGGGACGCTGTCTATCTCCGCATCTAAACGAGGGAGAGTATTGGTAATGTAACCTATGATGTTGGCAAAGTGCGCTCTGCGGAGGGTGCTTCCTACAATACGATCATCAGACGAGACAGTATGCCAAGTGAGTCTGCGGCTTACCCGGCGCGTTCAATGTAACCAAAACCTCTACAGCAAGCGAGCCAACAAGACCTCTTCCTTCTGTTGCCAGGTTGATGATTTTAGGCCACAATTTATCGCAGTGACCTCCCGAAGAGATGAAAAAGAAATACATGTCAGTCAGAAGGGCATGCTCACCTGGCTCGTGCCGAGCGAGCAAAGCGATCATTTTCAGCGAAGCGGTCAAATGACTAGGTTCTGTGAAGGTGTCCATCGTCAAAAAAGCACGTGATCCAGTGATTCGTCATTACCCTCTACTTCCAGAGCCAACGAGAGCCTCGTGGGCAAAGCTCGCTTTGAATTCAACGGTGCGGTGAGCCGACTGACGACTTCGGTTCGACTGTACTCTACGAGGGGTGAGCACGCACATTAGGCAGCAGAATATCACGTACCATCATCAATGAGGTGACAGAGACTGTTCGGTATCAAAGAGAACGCACCCTGGTTACGGCTCTTGGCAATCCGTTCTAGCGAGAGCACGAGAGCATCTATCACGTCACTGTGAGCGATAAAGCGACGCCGGAGTGCTTGGTGCCTCGCGGCGAATCGTAGAATGTAGAGGGCCCCCGAAAAATCGGCACGATCCAGGGAGGTCAGTCCAGTGCAGAGAGCAGTCTTGCCCTCAGTTACTAGTGCGCTGGGAGTGGAAAAGCGCGCTGCAGGCATGAACGGGGTCATCATACTCAGTCGAAATCGTACGAATCTACTCACAAATCCCGTCATGTATGACGATGAGGGTAAACTTATCCAAGCCAGATACTTCGCGCATAGATACTTTCAGCCAATCTGGTACATGTATCGTCCCGGAATGCCTATTCTCCAGCCCTTTGTGGTTGCATTAGATGAATCGTCGATTAGTCGACGGAGGATGGGTCTTACAGAGATTCAGAAGAAGTGACACTTCCGCAAGACACTGTAGTGTCTTGTGCTGATCACTGAGCAACAATGTTAACAAGTCCGTCGTTTCTTTTTCATCCACAGATTCGGTCATCCGAGGGTCAGTTGGCCACTCTCCGTCTTCCGGGCCGGTCCTATTCGGCACCATCGGAATTTCAACTCCATACGCCAGGGTAGCGTGCGGTTTATATCCATCTGCGGCAAATACAGAAGGATGGATGCGTTGACGGGGGATGACTATACGGGGACAAAGTCCGTGTTTCCTGCAGATGATAGTCAATAACTGGCCAGAATCAGATACAATGGCGTTACCTCCATGCGAGTTTACCGGTGCCACTGAATGATACTTGGTGACGAAGGCGCACAAGTTCGAGAATCTTCCAAAATGGGTTCGTCGAATCTCCTCTGCTGAGATCGACGTCCTCGGGCCACCAGGAAAACCTTTCCGGGTCGAAAACAAGACCTTTGTCGGCGGCCTCCCGTTTCATCCACAGAAGCGGTACGTTGCCAATCCCTACGATGTGTTGACCCATCACTTCACGTGACCTAGTGGTTCCACCGCTGGACAGGGATATGGATCAGGTTCACCGCTGCTCGGGATCGTCATGGGGATATCACATACATGTCGGAATGGCAACCCGCGAACCAAACTTCTTTAATGGTATGGTCGGTGAGATTGGGGTGACTTCGTACATGGCCGGGATGGGGATTTACTTCCATGTAGTACTCTGGCGTGAACTTGACTCGACGTTCGTCAAGAGCAAGTGCGTGCCGGAAATGACACAAGTTCAACGCTGCGAAGGGGGGGATATAGGCATCCTTCTTAACGAAACCCAACGAAGACACCGCATCCCTGGTCTAAGTCAGCGCACAGCACTGCGAAGGGTATGATAGAGGAGCTCTACACACCAGACCCCCATGAAATGGATCCTTACACCGGGTCGACAATAGGTCTTCTTGAACATCGTTGCTTTATCTTTCGTCGTTGGAGATTTGGGGTTGATGGAACGATAGCAGTCATATGCACTGTCGAGAAATACTCGTGTGGTAAAGACGCATGCAAAATGATCATACACTAACTCGTCGATTCGGCTCTCGCCCTTCCTCAGCAAACCCACCTATCACAGATATAAGTGCAGTCGACGCAGTGAATATCACGCGTGCTCACCTCATGGATCATACCGGCAAGTGCCCTAACTTGATATGCGCCTCGAGAGAAACCTACAAGTATCTCGTCACTATCTGCGCTAGCCAGCAGTCGACATAGACCCACCAAACAAGTATATTTGGTCGCCTGTCTGATAGGTGGCGGCTAACCACCGGTATGCCTCCTTGACATTTTTCTCCGCATTCCTAGAACGATTGGTCTGATCACCGGGGGCGCGGATGTATTACGGAGACAAACCAGGCGATTGCCATATCACATCCGGCGTAGATCACCTTGGGTAAGTAACTCGATAGAGGTAAATCGTCTGCGTCATGGGAACCAACGCCCTCGAAATAGCGTGTATGCTGTTCGACCGTATGGCCTGGTGTGACATCAAACAGCTTCCAGACATTGGTTGCCTGTCCGCCCTCTAGTAAGCTTTGAAAGATTTTAGCGTGGATGATTTACCTTTGGACCCGGTTTGTTAGACATGCCATCGATGAAGACGGCAAGGTTCCTCGGCCTCGACGAGGAACTTTTGCAGACGGGACATCGGTAAAGTGAAGACCTAATCGGCACGTCTGCAAACACACCCTTCCAGAGACTTGTAAGGGCTAGTATCAAACGCACTAAGGAGAAGGTATACCACCGTGCGAGCTTCACCAAGGGTCATTGCCAACTTCTTCCTATCCTTCTCGGCATTCTTCATCTGCTGCTTGAGTTCCTCCAGTTCCCCCGCTAATGCCGCCCGTAGAACAAGATCTGCCTCTGCCGCATCTCTCTCTCGTTGCAATTCCATCATCTCCTGATCGTGTTTCTTCAACATCTCTTGCATCATTTCAACGAGGACAGCCCCAGCAGACGTATCTTCCAGCTTCCTCGTCGGGTCTCCCAGCTCCTCCTGGATCTGCATCGTTACTGGGTCGAGCGAAAAGAACCCCGACATGATTTCTTGAGCAGACTTCTTGTCGTTGAAACGGTGACGGTGCATGCTGGCACCGGCGTCGACAAAAAGCTTGAAGTGCCTCTCCCTCAGCTCCTTCTCCCGCCTGTTTCCCTCCGCTCTGGTCACGCGGTCCCAGTTCGTGGTCACGATGCGAACATTTTTGAGGTTATCGTTGCCGCAAAGGGACCGGAACATCCTGAGATTCTTATGCTGAATACCGGTGAACCGGGGAAGCGAGATGTTGTGCATGTAGATGATCCCGTTGAGCCTCCGAGGTTCCCTACCAATTCAAGGTGATCGAAACGTCGTGATACGAAGGGAAAAGAAGTCCGACCATGCTTACCCTTTCTCGGGCTTCAAAAAGTCTACGATTCTCTGAAGAATCTCCGTGTCGGGAACACCACGAGAGTCATCGAAACCAGGTGTGTCGATTAGCGTCACGTTGCAACCGTGGGCTGTATCCATATAACGAATCGTCTGGACATCGGCTGTCTTGGAATCCTGTCCGTGGCCGATCTTGATGCTCTCGTTGCCGGTAAGGAGCTGGATAAACTGCACTTATGCGGTATAACCTTGCGTGCGGTAAGATTCCCGAATGCTTACCGTCGATTTTCCTAGCATCCAGGAAGGGAGGACTGAGTCTAGACAGGATACCCGATGCGAGGCGAACGTACCAGTGCCCGTTATGCCCATGACTCTGTGACTTTGTATCAGATCCGGAGGCCATTTCATGCGTTGGGAAGTACACATACGCAACCATTATTTCCTTGGCGGGATCTTGGCGAAGAAATGGTGAGCTGGGCTCCGAACCAATCCCATGTGCGCCGGTGGCTCTGGTGGTTCGTATTCCGTCCAGAGACCATCGTTTTGGCATTATATCGTAGTTGATGGAGTATAAAATATGAGAAGGCAGGAAATTTGCGAAAGGTGGTGAGAAATGAAAGTCGAAAAGGTCGTTCAGCAGCTCTTTTCTACCACGTCGCGGCACCGTAGTGCGTGATCACCGTGGGCACTGTGCTCCAGCCGCCTCCAGTTCGATTGCGCTGCTGGCGTGGAACGCAAGGCATTAATATTGTTGTTATGTATTTGTTCAAGTGTGTGCCGTGATACTGACGTCGTAGTGTGCGCCGCCTCGGAACACCTGTGCACCGGTCGTACACGGAAGTGAGTATTCTAGAGACGAGGGACGATGTGGTGGTTCAAAGAACCTTGACGTTTGGACCCGAGTCCCATTGCCTCGATCGGCGCTGTCTGCTTGTCTTTCTAGGCCGCCACCCTCATCCCACCGTCGCCACTTCACGATCACCTTGCATGTCCTCAGATGTCCCTCAATCTCACATCGCTCTGGAGCCACTGTTGCCACATCAGAGCTTCAACCCTAGTCTTCCGTACGCTACCGACCCACTAGCTTCCCTCGAATGGACATCTGAATCCTAGTCGTTCGTTCGTCCACTTCCGCAAGCACGCTCTCCTCTCGTACCACTCGACGGAAGGAAAGCTTTATTATAGCTACTCTATCTATGTTGTATCTCTCCCCGAATCACACTCTGTCCTTGGCCGTGCCTGTCGTGCAGTTTGTGTCGCTCGTACATACAGCGCGTTCAAGTTCTGCCACGGACTGACCCGTCTCAAGACCGACGTCCTTGGTCAATTCATCGGAGATCGCGAGACCGACCAAGCCTCGCCCTCGGAGTACCTCCACGGCTACCTAGGTCTAACCAATTCATCCTCGGCCCCAGCGCGCCCCCGCTGACCGACTCTGTGCGTGACGTGTTCAAAAAATACAAAATCATCGAAGAGTTCAGGGCCAATGACAAGGCTGCCCTCGAGCGCCTCCCTGACACCCCGGGCCCAAAAGATGTGGATCAACGTCGTAAAACCAATGATTCCTCGTCACCTTTACCGATCTCAATGGATACCAATGTTACTACTGGTTCGCATATCCGGTGTCCTTCGCCACGCACGCTTTAGAGATCCCAGAGAGCGCTCCACAGACGTCAAACCATATTTCGTCATCAATCTGGCTGTCGCAGAGGTATACCCGATCGACCGAGCCGCGCCCCTTATGTGGATCATCATCGGACGGCCCGACATCGTGGGCTGTTCGACGTGCACGACGCCGTGTTTCACCTCATGGACTCGTGCGGGAGTCCGTGGTTGCCCATCGTGCCGGGGGCAGTGTGCACGGCAGTCCGAGGAATCCGGGAGAGGAGGAACTGACAGCGAGGGCAGACAGTGCTGACCGTGGTGTTGGACTTGAGGGAAAGCAAGCTACACTCGGCCGAGATGCCGATTAGTAAGCTGTGTCAGATGTATTGCTGACCGTACAGATTATCCTATCAATTCAGTAGAAATGTATATGGTCTCGAGCATATGCTTAGGGGACTACATTGCGAATCTTATCACTGAACGCCTACCACCTCGACTGAGCTCGTCCACTACTCTCAATCTTACCACTTCCTACACGTGGCACCCGGGTTCGACACGTACCTCGTCATGCGGCACCCCGCGCGCGGAGCCCCGGGCCGATGCACAACGACTGGGTGTTATTATTGCAACAAAATCGTCCTCCCCGCCGACGCATGTCCCTCTTTCGTGCTCGGTGGACGACGCCGCTCTCCGAGCCTGTCTAACCGCACGCTCGACCGAATGTACACCGTTATGCAGCCCTGGAATCGCCTCGATCGCGGCGTTGGCGGTCGTTAATTAGTAATAATTACATAGGCTGTTCGCATCGCTAGGCTTGCAACGTGCCCCACTGCTCTCTCCCTCCATTCCCACTGGCACGCTCGACGCAAGCGCGTACGCCGCGCTCCTGCCCAGTCCGCCTCAAATGTCCATGCAGAACCCGGTGGAGTTGTTGTCGTCTACAGCCTTTCGTTGCACGTCGCGTCTACTGTGACTTATCGACGATGGTCGCCAAACTACATAACAGGACAAGGGAGGTCTCTAGGTCGTGTCGTTGACTAGTATGTGGCACACCGTGTTCGACGCGTTTTTCGGACCTCGCCACCTCGTCCCGGGTGCGTGTGATGTTCACGCTCACTGCATGTTCATGCGCGTCCGCATCCTGATCCGTCGTGCCGTTCGATACAGCCGCGAGGACGACTCCGATTGAACGTCTGCCATAGGCTGTTTGCTGCGTCGTGCAGCTCGTCAGGCGTTCGTACCCAGGGCCTCCGTATTATATCCTTGTTGATCGTTAGGCATTGTTGAAGGACCTTCGTCTGGTCTGCCTGGATCGGCAGAGCTCATGGCGGTCTGATCCCCAGCATCAGGGAGTCATTCGATCCTCTCAAGGACGGACCCGCACGAGGCGTCATCGGGAGGCGACACGAGAATTGTGTAAAATACGCGATTAACTGTACATACTACTTGGCCTGCAGGAGACCGATACGCAAAACTGGATACGCACGAGTCCAAAGTAAAGATAGCCATACGGAAAGGCGACAGGTAGAGAAAGTCTTTATGGCGGCGAGAGAACCTCAAAGTGAACGAAAAAGTGTGAACTGCGGATTCACACGGGACTCGCTGGATCTCCCTGCAATTCAAAGACGTGTGAGCAAGGGCTAGTGTGAAGTGCAGTAAAGCAAGGGTATACCATTGTCCGAGCTTCACCAAGGGTCATCGCCAACATCTTCCTATTCTTCTCGGCAGTCTTCATCTGCGCCTTTAGTTCCTCGAGTTCCTCAGCCAACTCGACCTGTCGAGTAGGATCGGCCTTCGCTGCATCTATCTGTCTCTGCAACTCCGTCCTCTCCTTCTCGTGCTTCTTCTGCATCTCTCGTATCATTTCAACGAGGACAGCTCCAGCAGACGTATCTTCCAGCTTCTTAGTTGGGTCATCCAACTCCTTCACGATCTGCATTATGGCCGGCATGAGCGAAGAGAATCCTGACAAGATTTTGCGAGCAGACTTCTTGTCATTGAAACGATGGCGATGCATGCTGGCACCGTTGTCGACAAGAACCTTGAATTGCTTCGTCTGTAGCTCCTTCTCCCGCGCGTCTCCCTCCGCTCCGGTCACGCGGTCCCAGTTCGTGGTGACAATGCGAACCTTCTTGAGGTTATCGTCACCGCAGAGGGACCGGAACATCCTAAGGTTCTTGTGTTGAATAGAGGTGATCCGGGGAAGCGAGACGTTATGCATGTAGATGAGCCGATCGAGCTTCCGTGGTTCTCTACCGGTCCAAGATGATTGGAACAACCTGATACGAGTAGAGAAGATAATTCGAACACACTTACCCTTGCTTGGGCTTCAAAAAGTCTATGATCATCTGAAGAATCGCCGTATCGGGGACGCCGCGAGAGTCGTCAAAACCAGGTGTGTCGATGATTGTCACGAAGCGGCCGGTGGCTTTATCCAGATAACGAACCGTCCGGACACCGTCTGTCTTGGAATCTTGTCCGTGGCCGACCTCAATGCTCTTGTCACCGCTAAGAAGCCGGATGAACTGCATTTATACGGTGTAAGCGTGCATGCGGTAAAGTTCTCGAATGCGTACCGCCGATTTTCCTAGCATCCAGAAAAGAAAGACTGAGTCTAGACAACACGTGCAGGCGGCCAGGGCAAACGTACCGGTCCCTGTCATGCCCATGACCCTGTGGCTTCGTATCAGATCCGGGGACCATCTCATACGTTAGGAAGTACACATACGCAACCATTATATCGTCTTGGGTAGAAATGGTGAGCGGGGCTCCGGGTCGAACATCATGCAAACGTACCAACCCCGTTTGCGCCGGTGGCTATGTGGCCTGGCCATAGTCCATGGAAAAAGTGCGCTAGCATTGTATCGAGGTTGACGAAGGAGAAACTAGGAAAACTACGCCAGGTAGCGAGAGAGGAACAGGGTGTTCGCAGTGGAAAGGTCATACAGCAGCTCTTTTATACCATGTCTAGTTGGTCGGACTTCCATTGGACGCGAGGCATTGTTGTTGGTTGTGTTACCTCCACAAGGGGATATGAAGCACAATAACCACTGGAAGTGACCCAGGGCTTTCTGTAAGCCCACTGGCATACCCGTCACGTGCACCGTACTATATCTCCGCCGCGCCTCGTAGAGTTCGGTAGTCGCTCCTTGTACCCGTACGTCGTCGCCCCAACAGAGCTCGGTCCAGTTCGCTTGTGTCCGCTCGCTCAGTGTTCCCGCCGTAGGCCACGGCAGGCTTCCACTTTCATCGTATGCACCTGGTAAGTATCTAGACCAATAGCGAAAGATCGCGAAGCGGCGATACTGATCTGCCTCGGCGGGCCTGACAGGTATATGCTGGTGCTGGTCGCCCCCTGCACTGTTGAAGGGTCGTGCGTGGGACTGGGTACTGTCGTGCCGTTTCTATGTAGTACCGTTTGACGCACGGATTGAGCATCTCCACGGCGGCACATTATCCAAGCCTGCCACCTGGCTCGAGCGTATTGGCTAGGATAGCTCTCTCCGTGTCCGCAAAGCAAAGCTGTGTCTTCCTCTGCCACCTCTATCCCACCGTCACCGCTTCACGATCATCATGTTCTTGGAGGGTCTCACACAGCTCCCAATTTGAGCCACCAGTGTTCCCACATGAACAGCACCTGGTGACGCCGCAGCTCCTGCACGCTCGCTTTGATCGTCCGGTCGACCACCTTGAGCTTCTTGTTCGAGACCACTTTCCGGTGTTTCCAGTCTGGTGGGCACTATCCAGAGTTCGGCGCTCTCTTGCGAAATTCCACGGTCGTACAGGGATGATCTTAAGGGCCGAATTCAGTCGGAGGACGCCCGCGGACACCAGGAGTGTACGACGAACCTTTGCCGTTCCTTTGTTTTCATGCCTTGCTCCAAATCTAGTACACGGCCGCCGCGTCTTTTTATCGTCTGAGGAGCCAAGGAATGCAAAACCTGGACAAGGGTGGTCTTGCAGTCCGCCACGGTTGACTATGTATTTCGCTAGTACGCTAACTGTGTATCTTGGCCAGCGTCGTCGTTTGCTCACACACTAGCCGCCTCCTTGCTCAACTCTGTTCAACCCGTTTTCAGACTTCGCCACCTCGTCATGGGTGCCTACAAGTTCACGTTCACCGCTGCGGACGACGCATTCGCATCCTGATCCGTTGGTCCATTCGATAGCGCAGTTCGACTCGAATGTCTGGGGGCTGTTTGCTGCGTCACATGGCTCGTCGTGCGTTCGTACCCAGGGCCGGAGTCCGTACGTTCCTGCTGGTCGTTAGCCGTTGTTGATGCAGCTTCATCTGATCTGCCTGCATCGGCAGAGCTTATGGTGGTCAAGGTCACCAGAATCAGGTACATGGGAGTTGAACCGATCCTCTCGTCTTGCAAAGGATTCACACGAGGCGTTTCGGGAGGTGACGCGATGATTCAATATAGTACATACAACTGGCCTGCAGTAGCTGTACGACACAAAGGGATAACCACAAGGAAAGGCGAGAGGCAGAGAAAGATAGCAGCGAGAGAGCTTCAAAGTGAGCAAAAAAATCGGAGGTCGAAAAATGTGAGCTGCAGGTTCACGCACGACTCCCTGCATCTACTCATGTATCTCTCCCTATGATTGCGTTATCTCCATTTCGGGCGTCTTCTGCGTCTTCTGCATCTTTAGCTTTATTTCAAAGACTTGTCAGCAAGGGCTAGTATCAGACACAGTAAGAAGGGATACCATTGTACGAAGGTCATCGAGGGTCATCGCCAACCTCTTCCTATCCTCCTCAGCAACCTTCATCCACGTCTTGAGTTCCTCGAGCTCCGCAGCCAACTCGTCCTGTCGAGCAAGGCCTGCCTTCGCTTCATCTAGCTGTCTCTGCAATTCCATCCTCTCCTTCTCGTACTTCTTCTGCATCTCTCCCATCGTTTCAACGAGGACGGCCCCAGCAGACGTATCTTTCAGCTTCTTCTTCGGGTCTTCCAGTTCTTGCTGAATCTGCATCGTGACTGAGTCGAGGGAAAAGAACCCTGAAATGATTTTGCGAGAAGAACGCTTGTCCTTGAAGCGATGGCGATGCATGCTGGCACCGGCGTCGACAAGAACTTTGAATTGCTTTGTCTCCAGCTCCTTCTCCCGCTTCTTTCCCTCCGATTTGGTCACGCGATCCCAGTTCGTGGTGACGATGCGAACATTTTTGAGGTTATCGTCACCGCAGAGGGAATGGAACACCCTGAGGTTCTTCTTCTGAACATCGGCGAATCGGGGAAGTGAGATGTTGTGCATGTAGACGAGCCCATTGAGCTTCTGCGGTTCTCTACCAACTCGTGATACGGGGGAAGAAGAAAAGTCGAACACACTTACCCTGTCTCGGGCTTCAAAAAGTCCAAGATTCTCTGAAGAATCTCCCCATCTGGGACAGCGCGAGAATCGTCGAAACCAGGCGTGTCAATGAGGGTCACGGTCACGGAGTGACCATGGGTTGTATCCACATAACAAACCGTCTGGACATCGGCTGTCTTGGAATCTTGTCCGTGGCCGATTTCAATGCTCTTGTTACCGGTAAGAAGCTGGATAAACTGCGTTTATGCGGTGTAAGCTTGCATTTGTAAAGTTCTCGAATACTCACCGATGATTTTCCTAGCACACAGAATGGGAGAACTGAGTCTAGACAGAATATGCAATGGGTAAGGCGAACGTACCGGTGCCTGTTATGCCCATAACACTGCGATATTGTGTTGTTATCAGATCCGGAGACCATTTCACACGTTAGGCAATATACACACGCAATCTTTATATCCGGAGCAGGCTCTTGGCATAGAGATGAGCTGGGCTCCAGGTCGGACCTCGTGGCTCTGCGGGTCAGCATTCCATCGAGAGACCATCGTTTTGACATTGAATCGTAGTTGACGGAGTACAAAATATGAGAAAGCAGCAACAGATGAGAGAAAGGTCATTCAGTAGCTCTTTTATACCATATCATGGCACTGCGGTGCGTTATCGATATCGTGGTCGACACCTATTCCAGTTGGTTGGGAGTCGATTTCTGAATCGGCGGGGCGCAAAGCAAAGTTGTTGTTACATATTTGTATGAAGGCTGTGATACTCATTGATCATCGCACAATCGCACACTTCCATTCCAACCTCTGCATACTACACAAGGGATCGATGAAGAGGCGAGGGTGATGCCGCGGCGCGTGGTGTTTAAACGTTATGCATTTGGTCCACGTGCATGGTCGAGTACAATCAGCATCGTAGTCTCGAGCCGTTCTACACTCGATCGACCGGGCTGACTTGGGGCTGACCAACTCCACGATGGTTACCAATCGGTAAACCCCCCTCTCGTCGACTGATCCACTTTGCCAATGGCTCGCGTAGATTGTCATTGGCTTCGTCGACTCATCCAAAGAACTGGGTCGCTTTCTCGTGACTCACGCACGTAGGCAGGCAGCACAGCCACCTCAAAACCGCCATCTGGACGACCAACAAGCTCGTCGCCGGCCTGGCGCCCATGATGGATCCGACGTGGCTTCAATCAAGTACAGACCAAGTCGTCAACAAGCTCATGCGCTGGCGCATCCTCCTCGCGCTCGCTCCTGAAAAGATCACAGGAACAAAATGTCTCTATGCCTGCGCGTTCATGTCCCACACCAACTCCGAGGCTTCGTCGCACAGTTCTGCGTCCTCCCTATCACGGGCGCGACCTACAGCCTCTGCACATGGTATATGTCGCAGTTCATGCTGACGACATACAAGCGCGAGGGGTTCGGGATGGACGTGCGGGCTTGCGGGGAGACTGGGTACCTGGGGAACGTCACAAGATTGGGTCGGTCGTACGACGACGGGTAGGTATTGGAGAGGGAGGGTGGGAGGAGGGTGAGAAGGTGTTCGTAGTTTTTGTATCATTCGTTCCGGATCATTTGCACGTGGGGTGCACTGGAGGCCTCAGGACCCAGACCGCGTTGTCTGAAGTGTCGTTGTCAGCGACGGCGGTCATCAGCAAACCACTTATTTTCCCACAAGTCATTTTGCACATAAGTCCACCATATATGTACATATACCTCTGAAATTTTATTTTTGAGCGTAAAGAATGCCTAATAAAAATTTCAACATGAGTTGATACTCTCAGTGTTGTGTTACATTTCCCCTATTTTTGGCTATGGAACGCCAATCCTCTCAACAAAGGTTTCACACCAGGTGTTTTCGGGGATACATACAACTGGGCCTTCAGTAGCTACGATACAGGACTGATACACGAAATTAGAGGCGCACGAGTACGAGACGATGGATTACCACGAGGACAGCCAACAGGCAGAAAAAGATAGCGAAAGAGCCCCAAAGTGAGCAAAAAATTGGACTAAAAAGTATGAATGGTAGCCTGAGGTTCACGCGGGACTCCGATCTCCATCCATCCCTCCCTGCGATTCCGCTGCCCGCTTTCCGGACATCTTCCGCATCTTCAGCGTTATTTCAAAGACACGTGAGCAAGGGCTAGTATCAGATACAGTAAGGGAAGGTATACCTCTGCACGAAGTTCATTGAGGGTCTTCGTCAACCTCCTCCTATCTTCCTCAGCAATCTTCATCCGGTTCTTAAGTTCATCGAGTTCCGTAGCCAATTCGGCCTGTCGAGCAAGGTCTGCCCTCGCTTCATCTAGCTCTCTGTGTAATTCCGTCCTCTCCTCCTCGTGCTTCTTCTGCATTTCTCGTATCGTTTCAACGAGGACAACCCCAGCAGACGTATCCTCCAGCTTCTTCTTCGGATCTTGCAGCTCCTTCACAATCTGCATTATGACTGGGTTGAGCGAAGAGAATCCCGACATGATTTTGCTGGCAGACTGCTTGTCATTGAAATGATGGCGATGCATGCTGGCACCGGCTTCGACAAGAACTTTGAATTGCTTCGTCAACAATTCCTTCTCCCGCGAGTCTCCCTCCGCTTTGGTCACGCGGTCCCAGTTCGTGGTGACGATGCGAACGCTGTTGAGGATATCGTCACCGCAGAGGGACCGGAACAGCCTGAGATTCTTTTTCTGAACATCAGCGAACCGGGGAAGTGAGATGTTGTGCATGTAGATGAGCCCATCAAGCTCCCGTGGTTCTCTACCAATCCAAGATGATCTGA
The DNA here is from genome assembly GCA_038090115.1 of Strobilomyces echinocephalus. NCBI lineage: Eukaryota > Fungi > Basidiomycota > Agaricomycetes > Boletales > Boletaceae > Strobilomyces > Strobilomyces echinocephalus. The sequence goes on along the minus strand of JBBPMC010000258.1, from coordinate 5,334 downwards.
ACGTCGTGATACGAAGGGAAGAGAAGATTCGAACACACTTACCCTGTCTCTGGCTTCAAAAAATCTATGATTTTCTGAAGAATCTCCGCGTCAGGGACAGCGCGGGAGTCATCGAAACCAGGTGTGTCGATGAGTATCACGGAGCGACTGGTAGCTTTATCCACGTAACGAACCATCCGGACATCGGCCGTCTGGGAGTCTTGCCCATGACCGATCTCAATGCTCTTGTCGCCGGTAAGAAGCCGGATGAACTGTATTTATGCGGTGTAAGCTTGCGTGCGGTCGAGTTCGAGCAAACTTACTGCCGATTTTCCTAGAAAGGCAGAACTGAGTCTACACAGGAAGTGCAATGCGGCCAAGGCGAACGTACCAGTGCCTGTCATGCCCATGACTCTGTGGCTTTGTATCAGGTTCTAGAAAGCATTTCATATGTGGGGAACACATACGCAATCGTTATATCCGGGGCGGGATCTTGGCGTAGAAATGGTGAACTGGGCTCTCCAGGTCGAACATTCTACAAACGTACCAACCCCATATACGCTGGGAGCTTTTCGGGTCCATGGCACTGTCATTGGCACATGATCGGAAACCCATTTCTTCATATTCTCTAGCACTGGCATTATATCGAGGTTGACGAAGCCCAAGGTATGAGAAGCTAGGATAACTGTGACAGGTTGGTGAGAGAAGAACAGAACCGGCTCAAAAGGTCATTCAGCAGCCCTTTCATACATGTCGCGGCATCGCAGCGCGTTATCATCGTGGGCACTGACAGTTGGTTGGACTTCGATTACTACGCTGCTGGACGTGAGGCATTGTAGCTATTTGTTTTATGTCAGGGTGCTCAGGCTGTGACACAGATCCATGAAGCCATTCAACCAATCCCCAATTCAGAGCTTCCATTCCAACTTTTGTATACAAAGGGTTTAATGAAGAGACGGTGGTCGGGAATTCGGATAGCCACTACTTACTGTGTGAGACCAATAAGGGAATATTGCAAAGCGGAGATGTGATCTCAGGCTCCCTTGACGCTCGGCTGGCACTGTGGCGACTGGGACAGCGCTGTGACATGGTCCACCGGTGCATCCTACAGGCTTGAGCAAAAACACGAATGCATCAATATTTGCACCAAAACTCCCTTTTTCGCTTCTGACAGGTCTGTGTATTTCTGTGTTTGACAACAACCCGTAGTCTTTGGTGAGGGTCAAAGTGATCGATCAAAGGCATGCTCCAGGACGAGAGCATGTATGGCGCGAGGTCAATACATAGATCAAGAACAAACAGGCGGAACAGAGCAAACAGTCCCTGAAAGCGCCCATGCAACGAACGAGCCACGAGTGTCATTCTACGCTCCACAAGCGCTAAAGTACGTCCAGAACGTCGACGCCGGATATTAACTCGTCCAATAGCGCTGGCGTCATCCCCGTGGCCACCCTTCTGTACATAGCCACGTTGCCAAAGTCAGGCGTGAGTAGCAACGCACCAAACGGCTGTTTCAGTCGAGCCAGAACAAGAAGGGCGCCCATGCGGCGGGCCATGTCTCGAGGGCGTGTGGTAGACCGTTGGCCGAATAACCCAAGGCGAGGAACGAGTCACGACGTTCCTGGTTTCGGACCCGCTGAGCCTGGTGACGTTCGGACCAGGGGATGACGACTCGGTCAAAGAAGACTGTTCCCCCGTGCTGTGGCTTTGTATCAGATTCGCGGGCCAATTTCATACGTTTGGAACACATACGCAACCATTATATCAGGAACGGGTTCTTGGGATAGAAATGGTGAGCTGAGCTCCGAGTCGAACATCGTGCAAACGTACCAACCGAATTTGCGCCGGTGTTGAACGTTGCAACTTGCGGGACCGCATTCGATCGAGAGATTGTTTGGACAAAGCATGAGAAAGGAGAAAAACTGCGACAAGCAGTGGAATATCTGAAGTCAAAAGGTGTAACACGTTATTCGACCATGTCGTAACGCCGAGGCCATCACCGACGGCGACGAAGTCGTCCGACCTGTGTTCTCCCTACGCCGGGCATCGTTCCTCTCTCAGGAACAAGATCTCCAGAGTCTCACGCGCGCGACCCACCTCATGTGACATGAAGCGCACGGTCACTTCGACTCGATTCCGTCTACCAACCGCTTTTCGAATTCGAGGACCCTCTGCAATGGTGGACCCAAGGCTGCCTGCGCGGCCGAGCGAAGATCTTTCCCGGCGCCGTGCACCCAGATATCGTCCCTGCCCGCTCCGCTGACCCGGCCACGCAGAACGTGGCCAGTGACGGGCCACCAGCTTTCGATACTCATTCCCGGACACCCGATACACCTCGCCTCGCTCGAGCAGACGCCAAAGGACGTCGAGCGGCTCGATGTGCTGTTCGACGTGCACGATGCCGTTCTCCTCATTGACTCACGCGAGAGTCGGTGGTCACTGGTTCCCCATGTACTATCTGCCTGACATCGTGTGATCATTCAAATACAAAGGTCGTACTTGACATCGATCACAGCCATAAGGATAAGGTCACAAAAGGCAACCTATGCCAGTGGCCACATCATCCATTGCCAGCCGGCGCCAATCATCCATTTTCAAGCCAAAGGGGACTCGCTTCAACCCTTGGCAGTAGAGACGCTATCATTCCTTTTCACCCACTAATCACCGTGTTGCTTTGCACATGCCCTTCATTTAACATCCACGTCCCCCTCCGGATCAATCATTAATGTGTTCACATCGTATAATACAACGTTCGTACATACTACACTCATTCACGTTCAATGTTTACCTCGAACAAATCATGATGTCCATGTTACAGAGGTTTCACTATCCCATCGCACAATTTTTTTTCGTGGGAAGCGCACGATATAGCACGAAGCGTGTTCCAGCACTTCAAAGCTTCATTTCGCTGCGCTCGTTCTCCTCCAGCGACTCAAGGCCCGTTTCCTGACCACTCGATGATCCTCGGGTCACCATTTATTCATCTCCGCTTTCATGCATGCACCGGGGGTCGTCTGCGACGATACCTTTCAAACAAGTCCTCGGGCAATACGAGGTAACTTTCTGCCCGTGTCGTGGATCACCAGGATTCTCACCGTTTACTTGACCTAGGGCTTCTTGTCTCAAGTTGCATTCCATTCACTGGGGAACGGTATCTGCGCTCCGAGTCTTGACGTTGAGGAACAGAAACGAAACCGCATCCGCGATGTGGAAGCGGGAGCCGGTATTGATGTTTGCTCGATAGGGGATCCATATGCACTCTATGCATCTCTGGGGATTCCTCCAGACGATTACGCAGATCCATACAACCAGGCGTCTTCCCAGGCGCATTTCCCACTCGTGGCCAACGCTTCCCCATTCCAACGTGGTGATTTCTACGACGATGAATAAGAAGATCGCAAATCGCTCCGTTTTGACGGTTTCGACAACCGGAGTCGACTAACATCCAATCGCGAAGAAACCGCGTCTAATTATGGCTCTGAATCATACACGCCATCTAGGAATATGTTCCAGAACTCCGACTAGGATTTCGCTGCAAAAGAGGCGCTTGCGGGCGAGATCATGGGGAACGAGACCGTCGAGGTCGTCAAGAGACGTCGGCGCGTCGGCACTGGGTCCTATTATGTTGGCTTCTGACGTGGTGGATACCTTCCCCTTTCTTGAAGTGGTTCGGCCGAATGAAACGCGCGGGGACATTCATCAGGCATGGAGGGAGAAGCTCACCCTCAACATCATCATCTTGTTCATTTGTACTTGCGCTGTTTTCGTCATTGCGGTTCTTGGTCTTGTCATCTGTCACGGAGCACGTCTTCAGTTCCTCAGAACTTGCAGCCCACTCCTCTACGAACACACCGATCAACGTCTACACTGCCATCTGGGGTGAAGTGTTTGACCTCACACAAGTTGCGGCGACGCATACACGCATTATCCCCGTCAAATATGAAGTTCACAGCAAGACATGCTTGAGATGAGGCTATAGAGTTACAGACAAACACATTCGTGCACCACTTCGATAACTTTAACCCCAGGTTCAGTAGCATACCTTTTGTAGTTTCTCCGTTCGAACGAATCATGATGTCCGTGTTTGTACTCGTACAAGTGGCGCGCTCGCGCGCTCACCCGAAAAGTGTCGTGCTGATTAAAAGTGCACTTGGACCGCCATACAGAACTGCCGTCTCCTGCGTGCCGATGTTCACTTCCTGGTTCGAACCATAAGTAAGTGCACACCCTAAGCTGACGACATACACATAATTTGCCCCGTTAGGGACCCTACCGCCGTATATCACCAAGTACTAAAGGTGAGTAAGTACGCCTACATTAAAATGCGGTATGAATGACGTCCAGCAAACTTCGCTGAGAACGCCAGGGACTTCAGAACGGAAACTCATAAACATGATCACCAAGACGATCCCACGGGAAGCGACATAAACGTAAACTACCGCACCGTATATGACTGCTGTAGCAGCTGCGTACCGGACCGTGTTATCATGGATGGTTGAATACAAGGGTGTGAGGATAGGCAGCTCGGTGAACGGACGGAACGTCAGAAACAGGGTGCTGATACGCCAGAGTAATTTCTCGATGTGGGTGATGAAGTGGAAATTCCACGCGAATTGATGAATGGCGCCAAACACGGACTCGGACAGAATTGCACAAACGATCCCGGGAACAAAACGTTTGACATCCTCCTTTGTATTGAGCGCTAGCTTATAGCCGCAGAAGGGTGGGACTCGATGCGCTTTGATATCAGATTCTCTGACGCATCCAAAACCCACAAGATTGCACAGCGGCCAGGATACGTAGTCACAGAGGTGATATATCCAGTTGACCTTAATATTCCATTTTCGCGCAAGGTCCACGATGCTTTGGGGTGCGCTGGGAATGATCGAGTGAAACCGCGTATTACATACGAGGGGACTCTGGGCGTACCTGTAAGTTGTCTTGGGAATGCCTCCTGGCCCCTTCCAATACACCAAAGTAGGGCGTTTCGCCCCCTTGGGCTTACACCACCAGAAGGCATAGGTAATGCCACTAACAACCGCAATAGCTAAGGTGTCCACCTCCAGTGGCGTTGTAGGGAGTCCACTGAAGCATCGGGCTAGAAACTGCAAGGCAAACCATAACAGCTGCAAGACAGCGACCGCCTTCGACAGCCAGTCTCCCTTGCTCTTGTCGTCGAGATCATTGACATCCACCATGGGAACTTGAACATCATCTGTTTCGATGAACATCAGCAAGACTGCAAAAAGTCTGATTGTGCTGGACTTCACTGAATTGACTGGAGCAAGTTGATTAAGTAATCCAGTCCACCATTAGTCGAGGAAACAAGAAAGCAAGTTACTCCTGTAAGCTAGA
>JBBPMC010000257.1:0-29016 GCA_038090115.1 Strobilomyces echinocephalus | reverse complement strand
ACGGCCAAGGGCCACTTCCAGGCGCGGTCACCGAATTGAAACGCATCATGGAGGCAGTTAAAAATTTACCTTCAGCATACACCACCCTCGTGGAACCCTCCATTGGCACGGTCGAGGAAGTACTTTCGCTCATGAATGATGCCGACTTGGTCCACTTTGCATGCCACGGGTTCAAGACGGGATCAACAGTGGGCTTTGTCTTGCTGACGGTCGCCGTTTGAAGGTTCGTGACATCATCTCGGTGTCACGGCCCCACGGCGGACTTGCCTTTCTTTCTGCATGTCAGACTGCGAAGGGCGACAAGCACCTCTCTGACGAAGCAATTCACATCGCGGCGGGGATGTTGTTTGCGGGCTACGGAGGCGTCATCGGTACGACACCTCCGAGACGACCCCTCTGAGCTCTTACCAGCCCCGGGTCTCGAGACCCCCTCAGGGGACCCTGTCTACTTTTTTTTCGTCGCGCAACCCCAAGACTGTTAGGCGCCACTTTCGTTGGATGGCGATGCACGGGATCGATGACGCCTTCTTGCAGCGGTTCGCGGGGCAGGGCGAGGCCAAGCTTGGAAATCGTGCGTGCATGACTCGAGGGGCGAGATCGGGGAGAGTTCACGAGGCAGTCAAGGCAGGAGGGGGTCGCATGTATGCCATCATGTGCGTCTCTCTTCTTATCGTTGGCGATGAGGTTCGACCGCCATAGGCAGATACGTCATCTCGGGCATATCCCCGGACAAGATCGAAAGACGCAGACCTGCAAGCATTCTCCAGGACCTGTGGAATGCAGTTACGAATCAGGTCCAAGTGCCATGTTCATCATTAACTCGTTCTAGACGTCAGTGCGTCGCAGAGTTTCTTGTTGACTTTGTCAGATTATGACAACGAATATGATGCTCTTCTTGGTATCTCCGTCGGGACGTTAGCCTAATCCACATTGCCACCTTCGAGGGGTCGCGGATATCTGATCGATCTAGATCTTGCCAAGGCGACGGGGGTCGTATGGATCGTACGTGACGCTGGATGTCATGTATCTGTCTCATGATTTCGAGCAGGGCAGCTGGAAAGTTCTGCAAGACTCGTGATGGATGCGCGCACGGCCCACGTTGCAGGACGTCTTGGAGTTCACTTTGTGGGGGTCCCTTCGTCGAACCTTGATGCCGAGTTTCGTATGTCGTTCATCGGGAAGGTGGGCGACACTCCATGCTTTGTTTATTACCTTTATCGCAGGATTTCGCGCCTGTCCTCTTTCCGGGTCGCCCTGCGCTGTATGGCCTGGTCTGCCATCTCGCCGATCTCTTCAGACACGACTCTCTTGGAACCTAGAACTGAAGAGCTGAACTCGTACGGCACAGCGAGGTCACTATGTGATCACAAGATCGACGACATTCTTATATACCACCTTGTTGTGGTCTATGTTACGTCCTGCCCAATGTTGCGCGTCCATAATTATCGTTTCGCTCCTTGCAAAACCACATTTGAAAGACCTTTAACTGACAGCGGACCGTGGTATGGTTGTCTTGATATCAAAGCGTACTTCGACCCGGAACATGTAGATAAAATGCGGTAGAGTCGACCTTTACGTCACATGGATATCTTCGTGGATCGTTGGCCGTGGCCGTCACATGGAAAGTCGGTCAGTATCAAGTCGACTAGAATAGGGCGCCAAAGAGAGACCCAGAGTCCGAAAAATATCGAATATGTACGAAATAGATACGGACAAACGAGAGCGAGAGACTGCGTCATCTGAGAACGACGGAGTGGTATGTGCTGCGTGTCCGTCAACTGGGTACGGAGAAACCTGCAATTCAGAACGCACGGTTCACATCGGCGAATGTGATAGGCAAGGTCGAGGCAGTGTTAATCTCTCGGTCGACTACAAGCATGCGTGAGACGTGCCAGAGGGGGCGTGCGCACCGTCGATTTTTCCTCCTCGTCCCTTTCCCCCGCCGAATCCACACTGATGCGCTTCTTCGTGCTCAGCTTCAATGGGAGAGTGACATCTCCATCCACTCTGCTTGATGCACGACAGTCTTTGGAGGGATAAGCGCTGATGGGAGGCCTCGACAAGCGTACTAAAAAAGATGGTTTCGCCATGCAAAAGTCAAACGCCGACGTGGAACACGAAAAGCGTGGCTATCCTTACAAGCCCGCGTCGCGCAGTCGCCCGTTACCTCGCGTCGGCGTCAGCACTCTGAATTCGGGTAGCCAAAAGTTCCAGGCCGTGCGGTCACGTCAGGGAACGGGACAAGGTCAATGCCACGTTGATTGTCTCTGACGCAACGTGACACGATCCAGCGTCGTACGTGTGCAACCTACACGGCTGCATGAGACGCCGGGCGAGGGGAGATGCACAGGACGTACCATCAAGGCGATAAACTCGAGCTCGCTCTTCCTCTCCACGCTCTCGACCGTCGACTTGGCCTCCTCGACTTTCTCCCTCTCCTTGGCCCTATCACCAATCCGCGTCGAGTAGTCGTCCGTCGCCGTGCATCGACATCAGGTCTATGTTACGGCCTCGTTCGAGTCCCTCATCAGCGATCGAGGCAATGAACGGCATCGTTAATAGGGTGGCACACGAAGCTGATGACTCGTCCGCCTCCTTTGCTATGTGGAGCGTCGTCTGTCAGGCTCGAGTCTGCATGATCACCGTGAGGGCATTGTGGGTCCAGCCTCCTCCACGACGTAGGACGTGATTAGGCAGCCAATGGACGAGTTTGCGCGTTCCTTTGAGATCCCGTGAGTAGAAGTGGACTGCCCAAGAGTGGGACGACGTACCGTCGTTCACGAATATTTTTCCTGAGCCAAAATCGTTGAACAGGCGATTCTCTTGGTTGGGATCCTTGTTGATGAGATGAGTGCACATGGGACGGCGGACGTGATAGATGGACCTGCGGAGACGTCCTTGTCATGCCTGTACTCGAGGGTCGATGGTCCGGCAGGCGGTGAAATACCTGGTGCAGCTCAGGGACCGAAGAATAAGTGGGATTGCAGAGTCGCCGTTTCGTGCGAGCTTGAGAACAAAGAGATCAGCCACGCCCGGTCAAGGGAGCAGAGGACCTACGGAGGAAACCTGTGGTGTTGCACGTGGGGTGTGAGCGCGACCACGATCACGCACTCGTGGCAAAGGAGTTGAGTGCGAGTGGGCTTGTCACGAGGCTGCGACGGTGTCTGGATCGTTCAAATTGGCCTTGGGTACGCAAGTGTGGAGGGCGCAAGCATAGTCGTTGTCTTTCGACGTCGCTTTAGGGCGTGAGCTGCAAGAAGCCAGAATGGTCAATGACTGCCAGCAGGCAGAGAGTGATGAAACAGGCGAGGCTGGGGAATGCATGTATGCGCGACGTATCCAGATTCCAGTGCAAAGACGTGCGTTGAAGTTGCGCCAGTGCAACGTGTTCACAATGTCGGAGTTCCAGCTGCAGTTCGCACCGCCTATCATTTGACCTCAAGGTCTCATCGTGCACAGAACTAAACACGAGTCCCACTTGCTGTGCTGCAGTATGGCCTTCAAAAGTATCGCGGTACGGCGCTCAAGCAGTTCAATTTCCCCGTCATGTCTGGCAGTTCAAATGCCGAAAAAAAGCGTTCGCGCACAGAGTTGGAGCCGTCTTGTGGCACCGAGAGCGGGGTTTCCGGGCCCACCATACATAAACGGCCCCGCTGTGAATCAGTATCGCTTCCTAGTCCCATAACTGTATGTTTTGAGGTGAAACTAGTTGTTTGCCGGCTGACCAATCTTGCAGGACTGCATACCATCGTCCAGTAATTCTGATTCCTGTGCTGGACGTGTACAGCAGGAGGAAACCACCGGACCAACAAGTGCCATAACTGTATGTTTCGAGGTGAAGCTAGTTGTTTGCCGGCTGACCTATCCTGCAGGACTGCATACCGTCGTCCAGTAATTCTGATCCCTGCGCTGGACGTGTACTGCAGGAGGAAACCGACCAGGATGAAATGGTCATTATGAGTATGGCGTTTTGCAAGGCTTGTAACCATGGCTGACAACGAGATAGGTATTCGTGCAACCGATGTCGCCCTCGGCCTGAGACGCCTCCCTGCCGGCTTCTATACTGCGGTCCGTCACAGTGGCCTTGAGTGGAGAACCGAGAATAAGCGCTCGTCGGTGAATATCAATTTCGTCGAATGGACTGGCCCAATCCCGATGTGAGACCTCGCATTTCTATCATGATTAAAACTAATAGAGTACGCAGTCCATCAGACCTGTCGGCCAACGTTCATCTCGAGGTGTATGCATCTTTCGAATGCCAACCCATGCTGGGTGCCGGGGAGCAGCTGCGACAGCTGACGGTGACTGTCGGCGAACTGTTGCATCGCAGCGCAGCAGATGCTCGTGAGTGGGCTGAGTGTTGGAAATTGATATAGCTTATCACACTGGGACAGCATTCACGTTCTTTCCGAAGGAAGGAGACGTCGTATCCCCGTGTTCATCCGTATCGGTGACCGTCGAACGGCAGACGAGCTCGTCAGCGTTGAGGGTGATTCTCCCTCATCATGTAAGTAAGGGCCTATACCAACTCATCATCGTTAATCACTGTATGCCCTTAGTCGTCCCTCGAATTGCCAGCGGAACTGGAAAACACAACAAACCAGGGTCACAACGCACTCTCACGCTACCGAAAGCGAGGGAAAAGACGTGATCTGGAGCTGTCTATTGCAGAGTTTGAACGGGCATACAACATTTGTCCGCCTGACCATCCTTGCCGTGCGGCAGCTCAGTCGAACCTGGCAATGGCTAAATTAATAATCTGCCAAGTGGAAGGTGCCTTTGTCAAGACCTCGCTCAACTTGTACCGGGATGCGCTGCGCAGGCGTCCCATCAACCACGCGGATCGTCCCTCGACACTGATTCAGCTCGCCGCAGTGTCTTTTGCGGAATACGACAGGTCAAAGGATGGAATGGAAAGGGCACGATGGGAGGCATTGCTGCATGAGGCACTAGACCTCAGCTCTGGAAAGAGCCACGAAAACTGGGTCGCGGGGGTCCTGCTCCATCTTCGTGCTGTGCGTTGTGCGTGGAACCGATCGAACGAGGCATCCACAGTGGAGCAGGATTTAAGGTCGGGCGTATGGGACCAGGACCCCACGGTTTCAAGTGTTGCATTGTTGAAAAGGTATGAACAGACGGGTGATGTCAACAACGTGGAACAGGCAATCCAGATTACGAGGAAATTGGTGCAGACTATTTCGGTCTGGGATGAGAACTATCCCTGTGGGCTATGTAATCTCGGGGTAGCGTTGGACTATCGATTTCAGCGTCTCGGAGAGCTTCGCGACCTAGATGACGCGATTTCAACTTACAGGGACGCCATTCAGCTCACCCCTGATGGCCACCCCGACAAGCCCGGTCCTCTCAACAACCTCGGCAGCGCCCTCCTCACTCGTTTTGAGTGCCTTGGAGATCTTCACGACCTAGATGACGCGATTTCAACTCATAGAGACGCCCTTCAGCTCACCCCTGATGGTCACCCCCACAAGCCTCGTTATCTCAGCAACCTCGGCTGCTCCCGCCTCATTCGTTTCTTACGCCTCGGAGAGCTTCACGACCTAGACGACGGGATTTCAACTCACAGAGACGCTGTTCAGCTCACCCCAGATGGCCACCTCGACAAGCCTGGTCGTCTCAACAACCTTGGCAACTCCTTCCTCATTCGTTTTCATCGCCTCGGAGAGCTTCGGGACCTAGACGACACAATTTCAACTCACAGAGACGCCATTCGGCTCACCCCTGATGGTCACCCCCACAAGCCCATTTGTCTCAGCAACCTCGGCACCTCCCTCCTTGCTCGTTTTCAGCGCCTCGGAGACCTTCACGACCTAGAGGACGCGATTTCAACTCCCAGAGACGCTGCTCAACTCTCCCCTGATGGCCACCCTGGCAAGCCCATTTGTCTCAACATGCTCGGCAACTCCCTCCGAACTCGTTTCTCACGCCTTGGAGAGCTTCACGACTTGGACGAGGCGATTTCAACTCACAGAGACGTCGTTCAGCTCACCCCTGATGGCTACGCCGACAAGCCTTGTTATCTCAGCAACCTCGGCAACTCCCTCCGCACTCGTTTTAAGCGCCTCGGAGAGCTTCGCGACCTAGATGACGCGATTTTGACTCACAGAGATGCCGTTCAGCTCACCCCTGATGGTCACCCTAACAAGCCTGGTCGTCTCAACAACCTCGGCAGCTCCCTCCTCACTCGTTTTGAGTGCCTGGGAGAGTTTCGTGATGTGCAACATGCACTGTCTGCGTATTCCCATGCTGCTTTGGCTCCTTTCGGCCCCATTCGCACTCGCTTCCGCGCGTCCAAGGGTTGGATTGTGTGTGCCAAGTTCACACGTCATCACTCTGTCCTCCATGCTTATTCTGTTGCCATTGATCTTCTTCCTCAACTCGCATGGATTGGTCTCTCTCTTGAAGACCGTTACTCTGAACTCATGTCCGGTGCCTCGGATGTGGTCCGGGGCGGTGCTGCAATGGCATTGGATGCTAGATACCCAGAACTTGCTGTGGAGTGGCTTGAGCGAGGACGCTCAGTGGTCTGGAGCGAGCAGTTTAAACTTCGTAGTTCGTATGAAGAGCTGGCGTCCGCCCATCCAGATCACGCTCGTCGACTTCAGCAACTGTCAACCGCAATGGACAGTGCGAGCGCCACCCGTGAAAAATCCTTATCTGCGCTGCCATCTGGGACCGGAGGTGTAGTGCAACGCAAGCAAGAGTCATTGAGGCAAGAGGCTGAACACCACCGTGCCCTCGCGATCGAGCGAGATGATCTGTTAAGGGAGATCCGCAAGTTGCCAGGCTTCGACGCATTCCTTCGCTACAAACAGTTTTCACAGCTCCGTGCCTCTGCACATGCTGGTCCGGTGGTTATACTGAACGCTGCCAGAAGCCGCTGCGATGCGCTGATTGTGCTCGCCAATGTAGACCATGTCATTCACGTCCCGCTCCCCCGTTTCACTCTGGAGCGATTGACTAATCTGCAGAACAAGCTGAAAGGCCCTACTCGGGAAGAAAGGGAGGGTAACTGGCCTGGGATGTGGGGTGGTGTTGGATTGCAAACCCTCTTGGCTCCCTTGTGGATCTGCGTGGTCAAACCAGTCCTCGATGCCTTGGCTTTCTCAGTATGTTATTGTGTCACTCACTCACAACTAATCTCATTGCCTGTCTTCGCACAGATACCTGGGGATACCTCGCGCATTTTCTGGTGTCCGACAGGCCCTTTTGTATTTCTTCCCTTCCATGCAGCTGGGCTACATGACAACGAACATTCGCAAATTGGACACAAAGTGTTCGACTTTGTTGTTTCGTCATATACACCTTCTCTTACCATCCTTGCCCCGTCGCCAAATCAGGTCACTTTCTGTGGCAACAATTTCAGCTTCCTCGCTGTTCGTCAGCCAGCGACGGACGGCCAAGACCCACTTGAGGACGTGGTCACTGAGATGAACTATGTCAAAGAAGCAGTTCAAACTGTGCATTCTGTTCGCACCACCTTCGTGGAACCCCTCGGTGGCACGGTCGAGGAAGTACTTTCGCTCATGAAGGAAGCTGACTGGGTCCACTTTGCATGCCACGGGGTTCAAGCTGGGATCAATAGTGGGCTTTGTCTCGCCGACGGTCGCCGTTTGATGGTTCGTGACATCATCTCTGTGTCACGTCCCCGCGGCGGGCTCGCCTTTCTTTCTGCATGCAAGACCGCGAAGGGCGACGAGCACCTCTCCGACGAGGCAATTCACATTGCGGCGGGGATGTTGTTTGCGGGCTACGGAGGGGTCATCGGTACGATGTGGTCGATCAGCGACAAGCTTGCACCCGACGTGGCAAGAGACGTATACAGGCATTTGTTTCGGAAGGACAGTCGACCGGATTATCGGGAGGCTGCGTACGCGTTGCACGCAGCTATCGGGAACCTGCGAAAGAGTGGCGGCGCGTCGTTTGGCGAGTGGATTCCTTTCATTCATGTAGGCCTTTGAATGGTAGATCAATTACTTCATTTTTTGTTCTCGTCCCGACTCGACGGTACATCAGAATGGGCTGTAGTAGTTTCAAGCCGTGCATATACTTTCCATGCGTTCAGAGCCTCGGCGACAGACGGTGCCGTACCATTCGCAGCTCTGAATCCGAGTCCGGGTCACGAGTTCGAGCTTCAGCACAGACTTTAGCGTGCGACATCCCCAAGAGCGGAAACTCGTCATCGAGTGTATCTCGCACGGGTGTGAGTATCATCTGCCAGTGGCATTGTGCATCTTTCCCTGTATACTCTGATGGAAGTGACCAAACGTTCCGGCTCGATCTGGAGCTCTGGAACGCATAGTGTCAATGGAGCCTTAGTCGAGGTGATGGACGTGTCGCCTCTGATCCACTGGCGAGTGCTGCGTGTCGACGGTCGTCGGTTTTGTCGTGCAGTTGCGTAATTCCCGTCTGATAGACCATACTCGCTTTTGTTAACCCGCACGCTTGACCGGTGCGAATAGCATCGATGAGATAGTATGCAGTGCGTGGCAAGCGATCTTCAAAGGCGTGCCCGTCATCTACGATGTTGATGAGCTCGGTTCCTCCCACACTTGAATCTGACCGCCGTGTCCTGGTCCTGGTCGTTCTCGTTCTAGCCCTATGTGAAGTCGTCCACCCGGTTTCGCCGATCAAACGACTCGGACCCCTGCACACTCGACGAACCACGTCAAGTCTGCAACTACATATCGCGTCGTCATCACCGTTCTGTTGAGCTTCACGGTTCCCGGAAAAAAAAAAAAAAGAGCGAGCCACCCGTCCACATCGCCCCCCAAGACTCGTCAGACACCAGATTCAGGCACTGGATTGAACGCGTTCGTCCCCGGGAAGTACTAGTCCCATACAATAGATAAAATGAACGCGGGGTCGCATGCCGTTCTGGTCCGATTGCGCACAGACGAGCGTAAAAGGCAATGTACCAGGCACTAAAAGTGGCTTCCAGCCGCATGCGCGCCCGCTGTCGACGCTCGCCGTCGTTCCTCGAATTCTGCACCACCGATGGTGATGATAGGATCATACTTCGGTTGAAGGCTATACCGCGTCGGAGATGATAAACGGCGTGATAAACCGACCTCTACGCGAACATCGGCCACCTAGCGCACCATGAGCCGGCCCAGGGTAAATGTTAGGCTGGGCGACTTCACCTTCAAACATCATCGCTCGCTTTCGTGGAGCATGTCAACTCGGCTACTGTCTTGCGGTGAATCCAAGATAGCAAAGTGCAGATCGAGTGAAATACGATTGTACCTTGGATCGCACATGTCTGCGTACCAGGTCGAGTGACCATCTCGGCCATCGTGGACTCCGACGTGGGTGCAGGCCGAGCGCTGACGTCCTATCACTACATGGTAGATGGTCGTATCCGTCGGGGCTGACGAACTGCATGCCGGTTGACGTGAATCTATTGATTCGACCAGGAAACGGTATTCATTCATGTGGTGAGAAGGCAATGGTAAGTAAGGGCGTCGATTCCCTCGTAGAAGAGAAATGCTCGCGACGTCCCGTCAGTACTCATCGTCGATGACTTCGGGTAAGATGTACTGATCTCCGCGGGCGCGTCTGCACCATGGCAACGGACGCCATCAAGGTTCGTCGTCCCTGAACGAATTCCTGGATTCTGAGTCCGGCCGCAAGAAGAAGTTGAGTTGGTCGCTTGCGCACAGCGACGTGTCCACAGATGGTGGTCATCTAGGCCGTTGGCAATGCGTGTCCTCCACGGTCCTGACAAAGTCGGCGCTTAGTCGCGTAACGGCACCTCGTAAATGCATGCGTTTGTGTCTATCGATTCCATTTTCCGGTTGCCCATGTCCATTGTGCAGGTGAATGGTATAGGTCACGTCGAACACATTCCTCGAGAGGAACTTTTCGTCCGTCCCACGTTAGCTCCGCGTCATCGCCATCGAGACCCGATCGACTCACTGTCCTCGTCGCCGTTTTCCGCGCGCCAGACGGTCTTGACCATGTCGTCTGGCGTCGGGTCTTTGAGGGCGTGGTCGAGCGAGGGGCGTACAAGACCGCAGCGTCGCGGTTGTGGAGGCGGGCGACGGTCGTGGGCGTGCTCCTGGTCTGGCGTGGCGTCGAGTTGAGCACGGGTGAGGTGCCAGCCGTAGAGTCCAACGAGGACTGCTTGGGCCCCGGAGTTGATTTCAAGGCGGGCGTTGACGATCGAAACGAGGCGAGCAGCGAAGGAGGATTTCCCTGAGGCGGGGACGCCCGCGATAGCGATCAAGAGACGCGCCGAGTCTGGAAGACTATGAGGTGGGTCAGTCAGAGATTTTTGAGGAGATCGATGCACTTGCACGGTGAGCTTGTCGAGCACGGTCGGCGAGGACGTCGTCCATGACGGTGCAGCTGACCGTAACGTATGCCACAGAGTGGTTGAATTAGCCAACAAGTACGCAATGGCAGTAATAAGTACCACCAAGGAAGAGTCCACGTACTATGATTTACGATACTACAGAGGTCGTGTCGGCTAGCGTGGGAGTGCATCAGTAAATCACTTGACCCCTGTCCAGGTCTGGACATATCTGGCCAGGGGTCACAGCACCCCAGTAGGGTCCCCCCCTGTCCATTGCTGTCACAGTGCTGTCACAGTCGTGCACAGCGGCCCCAGCGCTGTCCAGATTATGTAATCCTGTTCGTGTTGGGCGCGCTGTACCGTACTGTACGAGTCTGGGCACACTCCTAGTAGCACTGATAGCCTTACCACACAAATATTACAGTGTTAAAAAATTTATTATTGTATACTAAGTGACATGGTGGGGTGCTATGTACGTGGTACGTTGTTGTTGTTGTCGTCGTGTCGTGCCGTGCGAGACGACCTCCTCGTCCTCGCCTCGTGTCGTCGGCTCGTCATGTCATTGTCCTCGTCATCCCATGGCGTGGCGTGTCACCGTTGTGTCGTGTCGTCGATTCTTATCGTCCTCGTTGTGTTGTCGCGGGAGCGACAAGTGAGCGGTGACGCTCGAAAAAGAACAGCGGGGGCGTTGGATGAGCGTTCGGGCTTGACTCGACACGGCGGGAGTGACGGGAGAGCGACAGCGCCCGAAAACGGACGGCGAAGGCGCTGGGCGAGCGTTCGGGCTCGTTTTGATACGGCGGGAGCGACGGGAGAGCGACGGCGCCCGAAGAGGGATGGCGAGATGTTGGGCGAGCGTTCGGGCTCGTTTTGACACGGCGGGAGCGACAGGAGAGCGACGGCGCCCGAAGAGGGATGGCGAAGGCGTTGGGCGAGCGTTCGGGCTCGTTTTGACACGGCGGGAGCGACGAGAGAGCGACGGCGCCCGAAGAGGGACGGCAAAGGCGTTGGGCGAGCGTTCGGGCTCGATTTGATACGGCGGGAGCAACGGGAGAGCGATGGCACCCGAAAACGGGGCGAAGGCGCTGGGTGAGCGTTTCAGCTCGATCTGATAAGGTAGGAGCGACGGGCGAGCGGTGGTGCCCGAAAGGGACGGCGAATGCGTTGAGCGAGCGTTCGGGCTCGTTTTGACACGGGAGAGCGACGGCGCCTGAAGAGGGACGGCAAAGGCGGTTGGGCGAGCGTTCGGGCCCGAGTAGACACGGTAGGCGTGACGGGTGGGCGGTGGTACCCGAAAACGGACGGTGAGCGTGTTTGGTGAGCGTCCGGGCTCGATTTGATACGGCGGGAGCGAGGGGAGAGCGGTGGGGGCCGAAAAGGGATGGCGAAGGCGTTGGGCGAGCGTTGGGGCCCGAAATGGGATGACGAAGGCGTTAGACGAGCGTTTGGACTCGATTTGACACGGCGGGAGCGGCGGGCGAGCGGTGGCGCCAGAAAAGGGATGGCGAAGGCGTTAGGCGAGCGTTTGGGCTCGAGTAGACACGGTCGGAGCGACGGGGGAGTGGTGTCCGAAAATAGAGGGCGAGGGAGTTGGACGAGCGTTCGAGCTCGAGTAGACACGGTAGGGACGACGGGGGAGGGCGTTTGGAGCGTTCGGGCTCGTGTAGACACGGTCGGAGCGACGAGTGAGCGGTGGTGTCCGAAATGGAGGGCGAGGGCGTTGGATGAGCGTTCGGGCTCGAGTAGACGGTAGGGACGACGGACGAGCCCGAAGGCTCGAATGAACGTGGTGGAGGCGGTGGGAGAGCGTTTGGCCCCGAGTAGACGTTGTAGGAGCGATGGGCGAGCGAGTGACGATGGACGACGTTGGTTCAGCCAGTGTCACGTGTCACGCTCATGCGCAAAAAAATCCTAAGTCCCCGAGGATTAGGATAACGAGTGCTACATTAATTACGGATTTATCCTAGTGTACGACGCGGCCTGTCACTTTGACGCACCGCGTGCCCTGCGTCCGCTGTAGCGCTGCGTGCTGCGGTGCTGTGACATGCTGTAACAACTGTGTGAATGCTGTGACCCAATGTAACATAACATGTCATAATGTGTCACTGTCCCGAAAAGGGTGATTTACTGATGTGTGATTTTCGGATGACAGGGCTGTCCGACTTCCATCTCATCACGATGGCACCCTCAAACGGTACGTCTGCTCGCCGTCTCGCACGACGTCGGCTGACCTCGACCAGCGCAGATCCAAACACGATCCAGGACAAGGTCCTCGTCGGATACCAAGGCTGGTGAGTCCATCGTCGAATCGCCCGAATCGCCCCACTCACCCGCCCCAGGTTCACATGCGCTGGCGACGGCGATCCAATCGACCCAGGTATGTCTCAACTCTCACCTCGCCACACGCGCTCACCGGTGCCAAGGCCACCACGGCTGGCTTCACTGGTTCAATACCCCCATCCCGGCCGGCGGCCGCCCCAACGTCGATCTCTGGCACGCCACCTCCGAGTACGACCCCTCTGAGCTATTTCCAGCCCCCTGGTCTCAAGACCGCATCTTGCGAGCCTGTATACCTGTTTTCGTCGCGCAACGCCAACACCGTCCAGCGCCACT
Source organism: Strobilomyces echinocephalus (assembly GCA_038090115.1). Classification (NCBI taxonomy): domain Eukaryota; kingdom Fungi; phylum Basidiomycota; class Agaricomycetes; order Boletales; family Boletaceae; genus Strobilomyces; species Strobilomyces echinocephalus. Next base: position 16,088 of record JBBPMC010000257.1, on the reverse strand, counting down.
TTCGCTGGATGGCCCAACATGGGATCGACGGGTGTTTCTGCAGCGGTTCACGGGGCAGTGCGAGGCCAAGCCCAGTCTGGGCGTGCGCAACTTGAGGGACGAGATCGGGGATAGAGTGCACGAGGCGTCGGTCGAGGCAGAGGGTCGCGTGTATGCCATCATGTGCGTCTCTCTCTTTCTTTTCGTTGAGGGCGAAGTTCGACGCACGGGCAGGTACGACGTCTTGGGCGTGTCGCCAGAATCTTCCTGCGGACTGGTACATACGCGTGTTGGGGTACGGGGATACATGAAGGGCGGGCGTTGCCGGACGAGTTGCCCGTCGAAGTGCTGCGGGACCTTGGGCGCAGCCTGGGCGAGGTAAGGCCGACGCGGAGGCGTCACTACCGCGTTATGCGCGTGGAGGCTCTCCAATGAGAGCCCCGGCGATGTACCGCTGCCGGCAGTCAGATATCAGGTACCAATGCCATGTTTATCACTGGCCCGTGTGGGCTGTCGTCGATGTCAAGGCATTCACCCTGTTTGGCCACGCGAAGAAGATGGTACGAGCCATTCACGACGTGCTTCTCGGTGCGTCGCAGAGTTTCTGTCGTGAACGTTGTCCGATTTCTTTGACGACGAGCGTGGCTCACCGAGACGCTTTTTCAGGGTGTTTCCATCGGGACAAGCCACATCGTCACATTTAAGGGTCGATCGATTTGGATCTTGCAGAGGCGACGGGACTCTAGGAGCCTCGACAGGTCGCGCGAATCGTACGTGACGCTGGACGTCATACCAGCTCTCATGTTTTTTGAGCTAGGCACCTGGAAATTTCTGTCTGCAAGGTTTGTGATGATGCAAGCACAACACGTTGCGGGACGTCTTGGAGTTCGGTGCTCCTTTGGACGGCGATCACGTTCCCTCCCTCAATTCGAGTCTCGCACGTCGTTTGTCACGAATACCTTTCAAGATGGACGAGATTCCAGGCATTGTTTATCGCCTTTATCAAAGGATTTGGTGCCTGTCCCCTTTCCAAGTCGCCCCGTGCTGTATGGCCTGCTCGGCTATCTCACCAATCTCTTCAGACACGCTTTCCTCGAACCTGGTGCTGTAGAACTGGATTGATACAACGCAGTGAGGTCACTATATGGTCCCAAGCTCGACAACATTCTTAGATACCACCCCGTTTGTGTTTATGTATGTCTTGTCAAATGATTACGCGCAAACCACTCTGGAACGAACTCCAGCCGATCGAATGTATGTTGGGGCCGGCCAGCAGCGGTTGGGTGGCAGAACGGTTGGCGTAAAAGGATGTCGATGTCGCGAACGAGGTCGACATTTGCGTCACATCGATGTTGTATTCGTCGATCTTTGACCGGGGTGATACCATGGAGAGTCGGTTGTTTGTGCTCGACTGGAAGGACATCCCAAATGGAGAGCACCAAGCGTCCAGAAAAAAAAATAGAATGGGTACGAAATAATATGGACGAAGGAGAGACTGAGGAACTGACTAGCGCGAGCATCATCTGACAACGATGGAGCGGTATTTACGACGAGTGCAGAAAAATCAGAGTGGCCTACAATCCAGACACGCAATTCACGTCGGCGAACCTGGTAGGCAAAGCCAACACAGCGTTGATATTCTCGGTCGACTACAAGGGTGCGTGAGACGTGCCGGAGGGCCTGCGCAGGACCCACTGCCAAGAGGACACACCTGCACTCGCTCTTCCTCGCCGACCGCCGACTTGGCCTCCTTGACCTTTTCCCTCTCCCCGCCGAACCCACGCTGATGCCCTCCCTCGTGCTCTTGGACTGACATCCCATTCGCGCTCGACGCACGACACTCTTGTCTTGGGAGGGATAAGCGATACGCTGATTGGGAGGCCTTGACGCGTGTACTAAAAGGATGGTTTCACCAGGCCAAAGTCAAACGTCGACGTGAAACATGAAAAGCGTAGCTAGACTTACAAGTCCGCGTCGCGCAGTCGCCCGCTGCCTCGCGTCGGAGGGATATGAAAAATAACGTTGGACTGCGCTTGGTATCGCATCTGGGAAGAGCATGGAGGCCGCGTGTCCTGCAGTTGGTTGCGCCGGAGCCCCTCGAGCGTCTCGCGCCGCGGCCAGCTCGGTCTCCTGAGCAGTATACGAACTCTTCCAGTACTGAGTCTCGGATTGAAGCGCTGAGGTCTTTTCTGAGGACAACAGCCAAGTCATCGCGAAGCTGCTCGTTGACTTCCTTGAGTAAGCCGCATAATCATTGACGGACATGGGCGGCTGCAACAAGGAACAAACACGGCAACTTGTCTTCCTCCCCGACGACACGCTGAGCATCGGCGAGTTTGCAGCGTAGTTGTTCGATGATTTTTCAGGGGACATGTTGCCTGGTAGGAATGAATGCTTCGGAGCACGAACAAGAACGACTTGCACGTACCTGCACATGTAGGTCTCTCTCTTCGTGTGTATTTTCCTGGAATTCAGACGGCGGGATGCCCGTTTTGCCAAGGAGCGAGTCTAGAGGGAAAGCGGTCGAAGGCCACCGGACAGACTAACAGCTTACTCACGTCGACCAAGTAGGACGAGGGAAGAACATCTGCCAAGTTGCGCAGGAAAACGAACTTCTCTCCGCCGGCTGCGAGGTCCGATGCAATAGACGAGACGGATGATTGAGCTGGACGACGCGGACAATCTGCTGATGCGCTGAAGTGGCCCAAAAAGAGAGGCAATGAACTTGGCGTTGCCTGTCAATGTGATACATGGAGGCCCGTCGGCGTTGTGAACGGCCCTGCGAGGACGTCTTGCCGGAGGACGCATCAAGAGAGAGAACGTTGTTGAGAGACCTGGCATTGAAAGACCTGGCAAAGGGCCGCCGTCGGTCGACCAGGCGATGGCAATGTTTCGGGGTGAGCTGACTTGGATCGGGACGGTCCGGGTTGCACTTTCTCACGCGTCTCCGCCTCCCCCGCCTCGGTCCCCGCTTCCGACAGAGTGCTCCCTGGCAGCCAGAGACGCGATGCAGCACACCTCCGGTCCTTTTTCATTTGCCTATTTCCACAAGGCCTCCTCAAGCTGCGCACGATCGACGTGCTTAAATTCATGGACATGGTCGAACAGAAGAGTGCTTGTTGGACGCGTTGAAGGCATGGACGGTCGTTGGTCAGCAGCGACTCAAAGACAGGCTCCTCTGGAGCTTACGTCTGGTGCAGGTGCGCCAGCATGGCCATTCTGTCGAATGCTCAGGTTGCTCTGGGTCTTCTCTTTGCAGCTTGCAGGTATGTGTGTCTCACAATTTTCCCGTTCTTCTTTTCATTGCTATCAGTGAGATCTTTGGCAACATACATATAGTGAGTATCTCTCGCAGAGATTTGTGTCTCGACACTACCTATTATAATGACTCTGCTGACAAGTGGAACAGAAAAACCCCGCCTACTGGTCTCGCGCAATCTGAGTGTTTGTGGCTTGTGTGGAATGAAGGAACGGGCGACAGGCTGAACAAGTTGATCTAACAGATGTCTGACTATGCCAACTAGGGATGGAGGTGAGTCTCGGGTCTCAAAGTGTGCCTGGGTGCTGACCGTTCGCCTCTCGGTGATATTATTTCAGGTGCATTTGACTCTGCCCACTGTAGCTGACGAGTTTGGCGACAGGTGCGTACAGAGGTGGGTCTGAGCTAATCAGGATTCTTTTCTTTCATTTTAGTGTCAGGTGGACATGCATTGGGATTGAAGCATCGAGTTCATGATTATCATGATCTTGGGGGATCAGCCGTTGAAGTTATGTTCATCCATTCCAGACATGTCCCTTGTTGTCGCCCTGTACAAGCGCTCCCCCCACTCTCAATCATCCTCAGTTGTCTAAGACTACCTGGCATTGTTTTCCCACTCACTGATCTCACCCCTCCTTCCAAATCCAATTCCGAGTCTAATATACTGGTTTACTGCATGACAGTGCCTGTGATCGGGGACGTGGAGGTCTGTCGGGTCTTTCCATGTGCTGAAGCGTTGTACGATCCGCGCGCGCACCCGCTGGCACTGCTCGTCCGGCTCCGGCGGCCCTTTGGCAGGCTGTCGCTCGCCCCGTCTGTGCGCGCACCGTATCACAACGGACAGTCTGATCATGGTGGTCCGGGAAGAGGTGGGGTGGATAGAAGCTGTGCATATTGTCGTCGTGCAGTAGCGAACCGGCGATAGCGAGTTCGAGGGCGATTTGTCGATGCCTAGGTGACGCTTGGTTTCGTGCGCTCATCGTTTCACCATCTGATTCGTGTCAGGTGATAGTGCGTCCTTCCCCGCCCTCTCTCATCCATCTTGCGCAGTCTGCGTATTTCGTGTATCGGGGGTTCTTGACGTCGAAACGGCGACCAGATGTCTCTTCAATCTCCCGATGGCAGAACTCGATTAATGTCCAACCTTCCATGCGTCCTTCGAAGGTCATAGGAAGAGCTATTTTTGAGCTTTATTTTGAGCTTTATGTATTGAGAATATAAGGATTGAATCGGTACATAGTTTGATCGGATGAAGTGGCCGGCCCGCCGTCCGCCTACCGCGTTGGGAATTCCTCGGTCTCAGTCGAGACAACGGACGCTTCCCGGATGTACGTCACGAAAACCAAAGGCGCCACTGTCCAGGATCATCATTTCGCGACAAGAAGCAGATCCGCGAGAATGAAACGTCATGCCACGATCAAAGGCCCAACGTATGATGTCTTCCGGACGCTGCCAACGTCCTATGCAGCCTCACTGTGCACACTGACGTCGAGAAACAGCGTCCCCGCGCACTGTCAACTTAGATCCAAGACGTCTGCCATAAGCGGGGGTTGTTCAACTTTGCCTCGTGCTCAAGCAAAACACGTGAGCCTTCAACCTGCGTCTGACGACGAGCGCGTCTTGAACGAAAGGACGCATACAAGGACGATGCGACGATGCGGGAAAGGATTTAGACGTTGACGACGTCGTGAACGAAGAACATGGAGGACCGCCTGTCGCTTCAAAGCATACAGTCACGGTGGACCTAGCGAAAATGGAACCCACCGCGCTGGCTGCGACGCTGTTGCTAGGGAGCGTGGACGCCTGATCTTTGCGCCCGCCATTGGCCAATGCAGTGGGTTCATCCATTCCAAAGAAGCCATCAAACGTGATAGTTACGGGTACCTTCCGATCACAGAGGAAATGACATCCATTCGATGGATGGGGCGACGCGACTCGCGTAACGCGAGGCCAGCCAGGCGTGAAATTCATACTATTTCAACCATAACCATACAGGATGTACTTACCCTTCTCCCAGCCTCGTTCCAAGCAGAACTGCCTTGGTTTGGAGCAACGCCGCATGCTTGGACTCCATTTTGTTGTTTTGTGGAGTCACTGGACGTCTTCTGGAAGGTTCTCGATTTAAAAGAAGCTCGGAATCTCGGATGTGTTGTCATTGTGCCACCGTTGGCCTACAATTTGCAGTACAATTAAGTTGGACCTGTGCAACCGTGCTGCGCAACGTCTGCGTATGTACCGGTTCTGTCGGAGTTGCTGGCTGCCAAGTTGATAGACTGGTGACCGGTGACCGGTGACCAGGCCGCATGCTCGTTCATCATGCACGCCATATGCACGGAAGTAAACACGAGATGCACTTGCTGTGTTGCAGTATGGCATTGAAAAGCATCGTGGTACGACATTCCAGCGACTCAATTTCCCCCCATGTCCAGCAATTCAAACACTGAAAAAAAGCGTTCGCGAGCAGAATTGGAGCCGCCTTGTGGCGCCGAGAACGGGGCCTCCGATGAGCCCACCAGCCTGCCCCGCCGTGAATCAGGATCGCTTCCTAGTGCCATAATAGTATGTCTCGAGGTGAAACTAGTTGTTTGCTGGCTGACCTATCCTGCAGGACTGCATACCATCGTCCAGCAATTCTGGTCCATGCGCTGGACGTGTACAGCAGGAGGAAACCACTCCACCAGCGGTCCAGCCATGCGATAGTGCAATGGGGACCGACCAGGAGGAGATGGTCATTATGAGTATGTTGTTCTGCAGGGCATGCAAACGTGGCTGACAACGGGATAGATATCCGTGCAACAGATGTCGCTCTCGGCCTGAGGCGCCTCCCTGCCGGCTTTTATACTGCGGTGCGGCACAGTGGCCTTGAATGGAGAACCGAGAACAAGCGCTCGTCTGTAAATATCGATCTCGTGGAATGGACTGGTCCAATCCCGATGTGAGATCCGACTTGTCTATCAGGATTGGAACTGATAGAGTATGTAGCCCGCCAGACCTGTCGGCCAACATTCAGCTCGAGGTTTATGGATCTTTCGAATGCCAACCCATGCTTGGTGCTGGGGAGCAGCTGCGAAAGTTGACGGTGACAGTCAGGGAACTGTTGCATCGTAGCGCAGCAGATGCTCGTGAGTGGAACCGTGTGTTGGAAATTGATATAACTTCTCACACTAGGACAGCGTTCACGTTCTTCCCGAAGGAAGGGGATGTCATATCCGCGTGTTCATCCGTATCGGTGACCGTCGGACGGCAGACGTGCTCACCAGCGTCCAGGGTACTTCTCCCCCATAATGTAAGTAAGGCCCTATACGGACTCATCACTGTTAATCAGTGTATGCCCATAGTCGTGCCTGGCATTGCCAGCGGAACTGGAAGACACGACAAACCAAGGTCACAACAAACTCTCACACTACCGAAAGCGTGGGGAAAGACGTGATCTGGAGCTGTCTATTGCAAAGTTTGAACGCGCATACAATATTTGTCCACCCGACCATCCTTGCCGTGCGGCAGCTCAGTCGAACCTGGCGATGGCTAAATTCATACTCTGTCAAGTGAAGGGTGCAGCCGCCTCCGTCGAAACCCCGCTCAACTTGTACCGGGATGCGCTGCGCAGGCGTCCTATCGGCCACGTGGATCGTCCCCTGACACTGATTCAGCTCGCCGCAGTGTCTCATGCGGAATACGACAGGTCAAGGGATGAAATGGAGAGGGCACGATGGGAGGCATTGCTGCATGAGGTGCTAGACCTCAGCGCTGGAGAGAGTCACGAAAATAGGGTCGCGAGGGTCATGCTCCAACTGCGTGCTGTGCGTTGTGCGCGGAACCGATCGAACGAGGTATCCACAGTGGAGGAGAATTTCTGGTCGGGCGTAATGGATCAAGACCCACGGGACTCGAGCATTGCATTGTTGACGCGCTATGAACTATTGGGCGACGTGAACGACCTGGAACAGGCAATCACAATTACAAGGAAATTGGTGCAGACTATTTCGGTCGGCGATGAAAACTATCCTGTCTGGCTATGTAGTCTCGGGATAGCGTTGGTGTATAGATTCCAGCGTTTTGGAGAGCTTCGAGACCTAGACGACGCGATTTCAACTCAGAGAGATGCCGTTCAGCTCACCCCTGATGACCACCCCAACAAGCTCAGTTGTCTCAGCAACTTCGGCAGCTCCCTTCTCATTCGTTTTGAGCGCCTCGGAGAGCTTCGCGACCTAGACGACTCGATTTCAACTAACAGGAACGCCGTTCAGTTTACCCCTGATGGCCACCCTGGCAAGCCTAGTCGTCTTAACAACTTCGGCAACTCCCTGCGAACTCGTTTTGAACGCCTTGGAGAGCTTCACGACCTGGACGACGCAATTTCCACTCACAGAGATGCCGTTCAGCTCACCCCTGATGACCACCCCGACAAGCCTGGTTGTCTCAACAACCTCGGTGCCTCCCTCCTCACTCGTTTCTCATGCCTCGGAGAGCTTCGTGACCTAGACGACGCGATTTCAACCCACCGACACACTGTTCAGCTCACCCCTGATGGCCGCCCCAACAAGCCTGGTCGTCTCAGTAACCTTGGCAGCTCCCTCCTCGCTCGTTTTAAGCGCCTGGGAGAGCTTCGCGACCTAGATGACGCGATTTTAACTCACAGAGATGCTGTTCAGCTCTCCCATGATGACCACTCCAACAAGCCCAGATGTCTCAGCAATCTTGGTAGCTCCCTTCTCACTCGTTTCTCATACCTCGGAGAGCTTTGCGACCTAGACGACGCGATTTCGACTGACAGAGACGTTGTTCAGCTCACCCCTGATGGCCACCCCGATAAGCCTGGTCATCTCAACAGCCTCGGCAGTTCCCTCCAAACTCGTTTTGAACGCCTTGGAGAGCTTCACGACCTGGACGATGCAATTTCCACTCACAGAGATGCTGTTCAGCTCACCCCTGATGGCCACCCTGACAAGCCTGGTTGTCTCAACAACCTCGGTAACTCCCTCCAAAGTCGTTTCTCATGCCTCGGAGAGCTTCGCGACCTAGACGATGCGATTTCAACTCACATAGACGCCGTTCAGCTCTCCTCTAATGGCCATCCCAACAAGCCTGGTCGTCTCAGCAACCTTGGCAACTCCCTCCTCACTCGTTTTAAGCGCCTGGGAGAGCTTCGCGACCTAGACGACGCGATTTCAACTCACAGAGATGCCGTTCAGTTCACCCCTGATGGCCACCCCGACAAGCCCACTTTGCTCAGCAACCTCGGCAACTCCCTCCTTGCTCGTTTTGAGCGCCTCGGAGAGCTTCGCGACCTAGATGACGCGATTTTAACTCACAGAGACGCCGTTCTGCTCTCCCTTGATGGTCATCCCGACAAGCCTAGTCGTCTTAACAACCTCGGCAACTCCCTCCGCGCTCGTTTTAAGCGCCTGGGAGAGCTGTGCGATCTAGATGACTCGATTTCAGCTCACAGAGATGCCATTCAGCTCACCCCTGATGGCCACCCCGACAACCCCACTTTGCTCATCAACCTCGGCAGCTCTCTTCTCAGTCGTTTTTCATACCTCGGAGAGCTTTGTGACCTAGAAGATGGCATTTCGACTGGCAGAGACGCTGTTCAGCTCTCCCCTGATGGCCACCCCGACAAGCCTGGTCGTCTCAACAACCTTGGCGACTCCCTCCGGACTCGTTTCTTACGCCTTGGAGAGCTTCCCGACCTAGACGACTCGATCTCAACTCACAGAGATGCCATTCAGCTCACCCCTGATGGCCACCCCGACAAGCCCGCTTTTCTCAGCAACCTCGGCAACTCCCTCCTATTTCGTTTTGAGCGCCTTGGAAAGTTTCGTGATATTCAAGGCGCACTATCGGTGTATTCCCATGCTGCTTTGGCTCCTTTTGGCTCCATTCGCACGCGTTTCCACGCATCCAAGCAATGGATTGCCTGTGCCAGGTTCGCACGTCATCACTCCGTCCTCCATGCTTATTCTGTTGCCATTGATCTTCTTCCTCAACTCGCATGGATTGGTCTCTCTCTTGAAAACCGTTGCTCTGAACTCATGTCCGGTGCCTCGGATGTGGTCCGGGGTGGTGCTGCGGAGGCATTAGATGCTGGACACCCAGAACTTGCCGTGGAGTGGCTTGAGCGAGGTCGCTCGGTGGTCTGGAGTGAGCAGTTTAAACTTCGTAGTTCGTACGAAGAGTTGGCGTCCGCACATCCTGATCACGCTCGTCGACTTCAGCAACTGTCAACCGCATTGGACAATGCCAGCGCTACCCGTGAAAAATCCACTGCGCTGCCACCTGGGACTGGAGGTGTAGTGAATAAGCCGGAGTCATTGCGGCAAGAGGCCGATCGACACCGTGCCCTCGCGATCGAGCGAGATGATCTGCTAGGGGAGATCCGCAAGTTGCCAGGCTTTGAAACATTCCTCCGTTATAGACTGTTTTCACAGCTCCGTGCCTCTGCACGCGCTGGTCCGGTGGTCATACTGAACGCTGCCGAAAGTCGCTGTGATGCGTTGATTGTGCTTTCCAATGTAACCCGTGTCATCCATGTCCCACTCCCCCATTTCACTTCACAGCGATCGGCTAATCTTCAGAACACACTGAAGGGCCTCGTTCGTGAAGAAAGGGAGGGCCATCGCGTGAAGTGGGGTTGTGGTAGATGGGAAACCCTCTTGTCCCCCTTGTGGAAGGGCGTGGTCCAACCAGTCCTCGATGCCTTGGCTTTCTCTGTGAGTGATCATGCCAATCATGTTCATAACTAATTCTGTCTCCGAGCAGATACCTGGAATGCCCTCGCGCATTTTCTGGTGCCCCACTGGCCCATTTGCATTTCTTCCCTTCCATGCAGCTGGGCTATACGACGATCAACATTCGCAACTCGGTCACAAAGTATTTGACTTCGTTGTTTCGTCATATACCCCATCTCTTGCCATTCTTATGCCCTCATCAAATTCGAACGTTCCAAGCGAAAATATTTGCCTCCTCGCTGTTCGTCAGCCAGCCACTGACGGCCAAGGGCCACTTCCAGGCGCGGTCACCGAATTGAAACGCATCATGGAGGCAGTTAAAAATTTACCTTCAGCATACACCACCCTCGTGGAACCCTCCATTGGCACGGTCGAGGAAGTACTTTCCCTCATGAAGGATGCCGACTGGGTCCACTTTGCATGCCACGGGGTTCAAGACGGGATCAACAGTGGGCTCTGTCTTGCTGACGGTCGCCGTTTGAAGGTTCGCGACATCATCTCGGTGTCACGGCCCCACGGCGGACTTGCCTTTCTTTCAGCATGTCAGACTGCGAAGGGCGACAAGCACCTCTCTGACGAAGCAATTCACATTGCGGCGGGGATGTTGTTTGCGGGCTACGGAGGCGTCATTGGTACGATGTGGTCGATCAGCGACAAGCTCGCGCCCGACGTGGCAAGGGACGTATACTGGCATTTATTTCGGAAGGGCACTCGACCGGATTATCGGGAGGCTGCGTACGCGCTGCACGCAGCTATCGGGAACCTGCGAAAGAGCGGTGACGTGTCGTTTGACGAGTGGATTCCGTTCATCCACGTGGGTCTTTGAATGCCATTTCTAGTCCGTGCTTGGTGTGCTTTGAGTAACGATATATAGTCCAGCTGCTCTAGTCTTTTTTTTTCTCTCGTCCGTATATCAGAATGAGCTGTACATACTAGGTTCACACTGAACACATACTGAAACCATGCTATCAGAGTCGGGATTGTCGGTTCTACATAACCCATTGCCTCGGTTCGGGCCTGGGTCATGAGTTCGAGCTCGAGAGCGGACGTTTAGCGTGCGACATCGCTATCCGTCTTCGACGAGCGTATCTCGCATGAGCGTCAGTAGTATGGTTCGCCTTTCCCTTCCCTTCATACTCTGATGGTGACTGGGTTTTCCGGCCCGATTTGGAGTGCAGGGTGTAGGTTTGCGTTCGTCTACCGTGACGGCGACGGAACCCGTGAAGGAGCTATGTACACGCGGCGCATCTGACCACATCACTCCATGACAACACCGTCCCCGTCCCCGCCTGAGAGGGACTGAAGGGACGACGACCCTTGGAAGCGAGCAAGGGGGTGAACTCTGAAACTCTGAGTCATCGTCGGTGTGCTTCAGACTCCATCAGCAAACTTGCACAAACGTGACGGGACGTGACAGCGCGGCGCGGCGGCGGCGGGAGATTAGATAACGTGAGATGTCGTCGTCACGCGGGTCATCGCGATTACATTCCGTCGCAACCTGCCGCTCCGTCGACGTCGAAGCATATAATGTCAAATTTCATTACTACTCGTCGTTATAACCCGAACATGTGCGCGAGATGCTCGATATAACATGCGGTATCCAGGCGCGAACAAGTTATAACTACAGTGCGCCGTACCCCTCCCGAGCCAACACGTCGTCGTCGTCGACCTCTTCTCCCTCGTCGGCGACGACCTCATCGTCATCGTCGACATTCTCGGCACCTTCGCGGTTGCCCTCGTCCTCGTCCTCGTCCCTGTCCCCGCCATCCTCCCCGCCGTCTTGCTGCCCGTCCTCGTCACTGTCGCCCTGGTTGTCATCCCTGCCGGCGCCCGCCTCTGCCGTTCCCTCCTCACCAGCGTCATCGCCGTCTACCTCCACGCTCGGCTCTCGAGCATGGCGTACATCACTCCCGGGGTGCTGATCCGCTTCAAGAAACTCGTCCCAACCTCGTGAGCCGACATGTCCGATACCGCCGCCACGGAACCGCATGAACATGTCGCGGTCAACAAATCTGTACCAGTTTCAGTAGACTAGTTCGATAGGTGTTAAAACAATGGCTTACATATTGACGTCGAATAAACACCAGTCCTTTTCGTCGTTTTCGGGAGGGCGGACGAATGATGGCCCGAGCAACTCCTCTGTCAAACCGTTCCTGAACGATGGAATGATGTGGACTCCCCGTATGACGTCGTTCGGATCTAAAAATCCGAACGCATCTGGATCGTCTTCATGAATGAAGCCAATTTTTGGGAGTCGCCGTGCACTAAATCCTGATGGTAGATCAGTGTTTCGTCCAAACCAACGAACAAATAACACGTCGTATCATTGAAGGTTCTCGCCGCCAGACTCGTCTTCATAGTAGCGAACGTTGACGTGGAAAATCCGGATTACACGAGCATACCAATAAGGATGCCGTGTCTCGCCGGTTTCCTGTGAAAGTACCATGACATCTGGATGGGTACGCAGTGTGATACAATCTTGATCACGGCGTAAATCGTAGCTCGTGTAGTTGACACGCAGGACTCTGTGTTCATAGATCTTGTTCTCGGCGATGACCAGGGAGTCACGGTCTTCGTCAGAAAACTGTAGGTCATCCACGGTGTATTGAATCCCCTTTATGCGAGCGAGGATATGGTCCTTTAGACGAACTTGAAAGTCCTAGATCGTGGAATCAGCAATTCGTCTGACTCGTAACCAAAGTCAACTTACATCGATAGCACGGTCGCCAGCACGTTCCCACAACCATACGCTGAGATCGAACTTATCTCTCGAAACCTTGGATATGTGATAATGCTCATCCGGGGAGGTATGAAAACGATGCGAGTCCTCGTCTGCTGATTGTGCTTTGGAGCGCCCAGTCTTGTCCCTCCATAGCATCTTGATTACCTTGCGCATGTAACGTTCTCGAGACTCCTGCTTGCTTAACGAAGCAAGCAAGGTTTTCTTGTTCTTCGATGTCCTCGGGTACCGACGTTTTACGCGCCTGTGCTGTAATTCACCCTGACAACGGCCACATTTCAGAATGACTGTTTGCGACAGATATTAGTTCCTACCGGCTGCGTCGAGTAGCTGTCTGTTGTGCCCATAGTACGGATCGTTTCAGGGTAGTCCCCGAGCGCGTGATATTTGTAAGTCTGCAGGTTAAGCTTTCGACGCTTTCGCTCAAGCGTTGCTGTTGGCTGAGCTTGTCCTTTCGATTTGGTCGCCGCGAGCTTGGCCTCTTTACGACCACGAGCTTGTGTTTCTCGTGGGAGCTCGAAAGTGTCATAGTATTCGCATGTCGTGCTGATGAATCTCTGAATAGATTTACGGAGCGCGGTGGTCGCCTGCTCGAAAAAAGAGAGCGTATCTGATGTATGAACGCGCAATTTCCATATGCATGCCAGGTCGCCAGGTCGAAACCTACTGCAATCTCGTGATCGTAGGGCCCTGAGGCATAGCCTATGGTGATCTCACCGATACTGTACGACGATCAGCGACGATATGAAAGGTGGACAATGCGCCTCACCTGGGACCGACCAAGAAATCATACTTGATGCCTAAGCTTCTCATGAGGTCGACCAGCGTGACTTGAATGAACACTATCGACATTACGACTCTTGAACCGGCCATACACTCGCAGGAAGTTTGCATTCGACTCCAGGGACGAACAGGCCAGTACGTTAGTTAGGTTAGGACGGTCGCGTCTTGCATCCCTCCGGCATGCTGCTGCCGGTTATAATCTCCAACATCGTTCAGTTTGTGGAGCAGTTCCAGTATCTGAGAACACTTCTTTGCAATTTGTGCCAACCATGGGATTGCTGTTTCCAGGGATGACAGACGGGTTTGTCTGTTGGACGTGATTTGCCTGCACGGTTGCTGTTCATGCGGTCCTCGTCGCTATCTCTTCCGAATACTGGCGGTCACATGCCGGAACGTCCGTGTGCTGTGCCTTCCGCCTGCGGTGGATTCAAGTTGATCAGCTGAGCGGGAAGCGCGTGCCACTCAAGGAAACCGGGCAGATCAGGTAACGCGTCGTGGTGCGTACCGTGGCAGAGCTGATGAGGACAGGTGGTATCGGACGGGGATGTGCGTCAGGGGGAGTATGTTTTTCCCGAGCTGAGAAGCTGGGATGAGGAAGTTGAGCTCGTAAACGAGTGACAGGCTTGAATGTCGCCTGGGGCGTTTGAGTCGGTTGTGTGCGTGGTTTGCGCGTCGAGTGTACCTCCTGTCAATCCGGTCAAGTTTGATCTGGCGGTACTTTCCTATAACTGTTTACCCGCCTACACTCTGCCTGTCAACTACGACCGCTCGTTGTACAAGGGGGCGATTCTGTGCTCTCAGGGTATGCGCAACACAGCGCGTTTGGACATGTTGAGGATGTGTTCCTCATGCCGACATGCTCTCTTGCGGGTGCCCTCCAGGCTCCCGAGGTTAGCTCTTGCAAACTTTCTGTACTACAGGCACGACAGACTTCCGGTCGATGTTCGCATAGCTTTCGAATCGGCATCGCCATTTGAGTTATTGCTGATTGCGAGGGCGAGGGCGACGGTAATCACGCACCATTACCTTCGCAAAGGTTTCGCGGATGGGTACATCCCTGAAGAATGCCCGCAGAGATTTAGTGGCAATCTTTCCGCAGGAACCGGGGCGTCTTCGACAGCTGTTGCCTCCGGATGGGGACGATATCCGTAATACAATGTATGTCGTTTTCACGGGCGGTGGACAGAAACCGACTGCCGAGTCGCTGAGGCACTTTCTCCCGGTCCTCGTGTCCAAACGCAAGGTTGACCGATCGATCATGTACACCTTCGGTTTGACTGCAACTTGGTACTCGCGGGTACTGGTCGCATGGGTAGAAAACGTCAGAGTGAACGGGTGAGCCTGTAACGAGAGAACCATATTCGACGGCCCTTTGGGAAAACCCGGGTGGATGCGCTAACTCTGTGATAGCATTGATAAGCCACAAAGATACGCCGCTTGGAACGTTGTAGACGATGCTTATACAGTTTTGCGGTACACCGGGTGTCGTCAGTGACACGGCGAACAGATGGAACTGAGAAATGACCTCTTGTGAACTTGCATGGTTATCATTCTCATGTTGACAGTGTGTGCGAGCCCACACATAAGTATGGATGTGTTGTTGTTTCCGCTGTGCACCTAACCTCCTGTCAGACAACCACACCACTCTAATTGGTCGAGGACGCAGTGCGGTGTTCTGCATCATTAGCTTTGGCTCAGCGATGTCAATGGTGAGGAGGGGCTCCTTACCACAAAAGCCGACCAACAACACAGGGCCGGTTTCGATTTCCGTCTTCTCTTAGGTCGTGCGATACACATGAACTGTTTAGGGCCACCGATCTACCAGATGGACAGTATGCCCGAGGGGGTGGGCCACCTTCTATGTAATTTCGTGTCCGGTCCTCATTGTAGACTCATTCGTTCCGAGGGCTTTTCTACCCCTCGACCACCCAGACCGAGTAATAGCTCATGAAGGTTAAAGGCAGCATGCTTGTTGTCAAGCAAGTGGTCATTGCCTGGCCTGCTACGAAAATGCCACGATCGCATGTCAACAAACCTTCCCGGGTCATTCCGGTTGGTTACGTCTCTCACAGATCTGCAACTCACATCATAGACGTTGGGAAGAAGATGATTGTATTTTGGATGGATGAGTGCTCGGAAACAAGATACGAGTGTGAACGGCAGCTGCAGGGTATCCCAAAGGGTCATAGCGTGTCGTGGTTGCATCCTCTGACGGCGATGGGGATCAGGATCTGGAAACGCAACTCGTGATAGTCATGCATGTGGCCAGGTAGACTCGTGACCAGCCGTCTAAAAGAGGATATCCGATGGAGAACCGTCGATAGACGGACCGGTACAATTCGTCGAGGGTTCTGAAGCTTGAAGGCCGAGCAAGCGCCCGTGACATTCCCCGTGACAGCGTGATGATTGCCGCGTGATAAGCCCTTATCGCTGATATAATATGCTCGGCTGCTCGGCACGATATCGCCACTCGCTTCACAACACGGCGGCCGTGACGAACAAATCAAAACAGTGCTGAAGACTCTACGGGATAGCCGCCTATCTATTCTCGACTTCCTTCTGCACATTTTGCAGTCAGACAAGCTCGAATTCGCAG
>JBBPMC010000256.1:0-29045 GCA_038090115.1 Strobilomyces echinocephalus | reverse complement strand
CATCCAGCGTCCCCGCCCAAGACCACGCGCGAATGGCAAGGCGGTCGATTCCATCACGAGGTATGTACTTTACATAATGTGTTCGCGCCGACACGCTCTGCAAGGACCGCGTCGGAAAGCTACGAGGGAATGACGCTCGTTCAGGGCCAGCTCTCCATTCCTCGGCCCTCATTTCTCGGGTCACGCTGCGTCGGTGCCATTCTGGCTGTTCTGGCGTCGATCATTCCCGGCCCGGCGTCGCTGAAGCGTCTCAAGCTGGGTATCGCTGTGTCGCACATCGAATACCTCGGTCGCACGGGGAGGGACTGGATCTATACGGAGAAGCTCCTCCCTCCCCATCCACCTTCACCCGAACAGCGATGACACCTGCGGTGGGTCATCGCACCGTCGCTGGCGTAGTTCCAGTTTCCGCATTACCACGTACCAACTCCCGACGTACAGCGGAATGGAAGTCGACCTCAGGAAAGGCGGTGGTCAGGGCAGCGGAACCCCCTGACGAGAGTCCCCGCCAGCTCGAAGCCGCTACCTACCCCGCCCACGCACCGTATCCCCGTGGAGCCTGACTTCGATCCTCGGAAAGGGTGCCCATTGGATGCGCAAACAGGATCAATAGCCCTGGAATCTCTCCCTCGCACACAGATTCAGCACCAGGACCTGGAAGGGGGCCCTGCCCACGCGAACATGTCTAAGTCGCGCTGATTTTGGGGGGTTGCAGCGTCATAATTTGCAGGGACGTTGTCTGTCCGCGCCTCTCGCCGTCGACCCCTTCCCCGTGGTTTCATACACGCTCAGATGGATTCCATTCCTGTGTTATTCCCTAAGAACGCTGGCACCGACACAGCTGCCTTTCAACTGATTGGGGTACGCATGATGAACTATCGTTGCTGAAGGAAACCCATCCCCTTGTGCCAATCCCAGCCTACAATACACATGATTTGATCATGCCTGATGCATATTTATTTCAACCTCTCGCACTGGTCTATCACCGGCACGAAGGGCAGCATAGGCACTGACATTATCACTGTGGGTATCCAATGATCTGTCATTGCTTCACCAACAAATTGCCTTTACATTAAGCCTGCAGCAGCTTGTACCAGAAGCGTCATCTTAACTAGGTAGATACGTAGATATTATCGCTTATGCTTCATACACACATGCCAATCCAGTGTTGTGCCCGTTGTGAATGACAAGCAAGGTTTTAGCCGGCGCCAGCCGGCACTTCCCAAGTACCCTAGTTCCGTTATAATGATACCAATCAGGCGTCGACTCGTTAGCGGCATGTGAAACCACGTTCGTTCCTCATGCCCTGTAGAACGATATCGTGCGAACTTAGGGGTCCGCACCGAACCGAAGAGCCAGATCCCACCATGCACGCACTCGTCTTCGCTTTCCTGTTTCTGGCACCAATTCATTGGAGTCAACGGAGCACCGTCAAAGGAATAGCCCGGATGGTCCGCAACCGCCAAACACCAGTCCACTTTACGATGTCAATGTATCTCCTTGAAGCTCTTCGAACCTCTTTCTTGCCATTCGAATGTTCATCTTGATCGCTGCCGATTCTGGGCAGACAACTCAGCAGACTCGACCGGTCTTCGAACTGCTCCTTACCAACGACTGGATTGTGGACCACGACCAAGACGTATGTATTCTTTGTCATTTCATCCAAAACCGCAGTGAATTCTGCGAGCTCCATCTCAAGCGAGTGGAATTCCTCGCGTAACCGCGAGCATGATTGTTTGAAGGCTTTGATCAACTCCGAAGTACGTTCATAGCGCTTTGGGTCCAGCGAGTGGGTCGCTACAGAATCAGACGGATCGGAAGACAACGATGTAGCGATAACTAGAAAAGTGGCACGCTCGAGGAGGATGACCTCCGTTGCGCTGCAAGCTTCTGCAAATATTCGTAGATGTCTGTTGAGGTTTCCGGCGTTAGGTATCAACGTGTTTACGATGCTCGACCAAGCCTGTGATACGACACATGAGACCTTGACGGGCCGAAAGAAAGGGACCTTGTATGCCTTGTACAATGTCTCGTCGTATATGCTCGTCCCGAGCACCTTGACAGGAAAATCCCCGCTCGCCTTCTCCAACTCCGCCACCTTGCGCTGAAAGATGGCCGATCGTTCACCTTCGCGAACCAGGTCCATCTTGTGGACGAGAAGGAATACGCTCGCGTCTTTGCTGAACTGTGACAGCCCGTCGAGGCAGTCACGGTAGTACTCGAGGTCCTTGGCCATCTCCCGACTTTCTACGTCGAACACGTAAATCATGACGCCGGCGTGCGAGAATATCGTGGAGCGCTGGGTGGAGAGATACGAGTCCATGAACGCGTCCTGGCCACCGCAGTCCCAGAGATTGAGGATGAGGTCACCGAGGAAGCGAACATGGTTCTGCTCGACGTCGATGGTAGCACCCAACCGCGACGTCAGCGAGGCTGGATTGTTGGAACTAGTTCTCAGAGTCAACCGGGATTCTCGATGTCACACGCTCGGCTCACAATATCATGGAACGCATGGAGGTTTTTCCGCTGCCAGATGCACCCATTAAGAGCACCTCGACGAAGGATGTCAGGCATTGCCATGGGTGAAACGACGGGTCATACCTTTTTCTTCATCGTGTATGGAGGCAAGGAAGCTCGAGGGTTTCGGCTGTGCACCCAAAATGACCCTGAATTTGTTACATGGAACTCTTCTCTACGGGTCATTCGACCACCGCCGGTATCTAGATACCCCTTATATAGTAGATCTGTTCTATGTACCATGTCCACGTCTCTTTGCCAAGACAAGTTGCGAGGGCACACCGAACACATTAATGGGGTTTTTTGATGGTAGTACACGATATTCGCTTCCGCTCTTCTACAGTGACCCAGAGGACCATATCTTGCACTGCGTTGCCATCTCAACTGCCGCCAGTCCCCAGTCCTCTCCGTGGTTGTGGCCCTTGCTCTCCCCTCTACCGATCCCCGCGCGCTCCAGCGCCTGATCGTCGGTGAGGGCCGTCAACACGCCGAAAATCACCGGAACACCAGTGTCCAGCTGAACCCTCATCAGGCCATGCGACACGCTGTCGCAAATGTACTCAAAGTGCATCGTCGAGCCCTTGATAAGAACGCCGATCGCGATGACCGCGTCGAACGACGCCTTGGGTATGGGGACCTCTGCAGCTGTAGACGAGGGGTCGTTGGGGCTTGTGATCCCGAGTAGATCGGTGGTGGTGGTGGTGACCTGCGTCTGGGAGCCTGAGATGATGCTGCGCGGATGAGCTGTCCGCGGGGCGTAGACCGGGGGAGGACGTTTACCTGGAGGAGGCGAGGGGAAGCTCGTAGCTACCTGGCACGGACTGCACGACGATGTTGGCGTCCTTGACGCCTGATTCCTTGAGCTTCGCGACGGCTCCCGCGACGAGGGCGTCGATGACGACCTTGTTCCATCTGGCGTGCACGATGGCGACGCGGAGAGATGACCCGTCGAACTGATTCGTAGATGGGCCCTTGATAGAGCTCATGGGTGGATGTGGGAAAGTCACGACGCGTCCCTCGCTTTCGTTTTTCTAAGTATTCCTGCAACTCAATGGACTGTTAGATTTTTAGATTCGACCATGGAAGGACATATTGCTGGTATGCCCGCGGCCTCCCGCTGCGACCGCGCGCGCGACTGACGGCGACTCCAGCGACGTACGCTCTCGTTTATCGCTTTCTGAAGCAGCAATCCAAAAACAAGGCCGCCGAGGCCGTCAAAAGGGCAGCCAAACCCATCGTCGCCCTCCGCGACGACATAGAACTAGAAGGATCGCCCCTCGAGGAGATTATCAAGGAATGGCGGGAGAAGAAGAATACCAAACCGTGAGTTCCTAGTTGTACTGTCTAGGTGGGACGCGCCAATCACACGAGCGTCAGCAAAGACGCGGCCTGTATGTATGCGTCGCCTTTTCCTCGTCGCCACTGAGTCCCGATGTTTAGCTTCGTCCTCGGACGACGGGACTTCCGACGGTGAGTTCTATTTCGTTCGCGACGACGTTGGTCTGGAATGCGCTACTAGATTCTTCGTCCAGCGAAGAGGACGACTCTGATTCTGATTCAAGGTGGGTGATCGTCTGAGCTGTGCACACGGATGCTAACTCCACTCAGCTCAGAAGATGTCTCAGGCGAGTAGTGTCGTCGATCGACGTTATCACACATCTTACTTGACCACAGATTCTAAGAGCAAGGATAATGATGCCAACAAGAGCGATGGCAACAGTAGTACTAGTGACGGTTCGGACGAGGAGACCGAGGGCAAGAAACCACCCCCCAAAGGTGCTGAGCATGATACTAGCGAAAGCGACGACAGCGACGACGATTCGGAAGAAGAATCTGTAGGCAAGAAATTGCCCCGCAAGGGAGCAGAACGTGATAGAAGCGCGACGTTGTCATCTGGTTCGTTGTGCCACTGTTCTATATTTTTTGGATGTTTTATCCACATGTCAGCTGGAGGGAATACCCCAAAGGCGGCCAAACAAGTCGTCGAGGCACTAGCAGACAAGAAGCCAGCCAAGAGCAAGGATTCCGAGTCCGACAGTTCCTCGAAAAGTTCTGCTTCAGATAGTTCCGATACTGAGACGTCCTCTAGCGCCTCTGAATCTTCCGATAGTTCCGACTCGGGCGACGAAGATGAAACGAGCGAAGACGACAATAAGGCTGTCCCGAAGGCAAGAGGCAAGAGTTCAAGCGGTTCAGAGTCGACCTCTGATTCAGAAGACGAGTCGGAACCAGAACCAGAACCGAAACAGGATGCACACGTTGCGAAAAAGCGCAAAACATCGGAAAATGGAGCTGCTGTGACGACGGTCGTGTCCACCAGGTCGCAGGAGAACGCAAGCACTTCGCAGAAAAAAGAAAAGTCACTACCAAAGGTCAATCAACGCTTTCAGCGGATCAAGGTCCAGGCCATTGCTCCCGAACTGCTCCTAGACAATGGTTATGAGGCAAGGGTAGGTTGTAAATCGTCGACTGCAGTTGAAGCATCTCCTGACTGGGCAGGGCGGCGTGACGAATGACTACGGTAACCGTGCGCATCGCGACCTCGTCGCGACCCGTGGCACTGGGTTCCGCAAGGAGAAGAACAAGAAGAAGCGGGGCTCATATCGGTGCGGGGAGATTACCGTGAGCAGCGTTTTTGATGGCAGATTTGGCTTACGAAGATCCTCCGCACGTTCAGATGGAGAATCTCAGCATCAAATTCGACTTTTGACCTTGCCGCTGAATCGGCTTGAGCGTGCCCATGTGACACTGGGAACAAGGAGAAACACCATTTCGTCGGACGGGTCTCGGGCTATACGTTTATTCGTTTTGGGTATCTGAGACACGAACAAGGGAAATGGATGCAAAATGCTAACTCATTCTGGTGTGGTCGAGGTGGATTATCAGTATCATGACTGAAACCCGAAAGCGTCCAGGCATCACATGGATCACAAGAACGGTCGTCCCGAGACTAAAACGCACCGAGCGTGAAGGCAGTATGTATTGGAACAAGGGTGGTTGATGACATGTGACACGCCACCTCACGATGGCAGCCAGCAAGGTGGATCCGTCATATCAGAGGTGGTAAGACTATGGCCTGCATGAATCGGAATTTGCTGCGAAATATGCTGCTCTCAGGTGGCATCTAACGGCCGGACCCATCGAATCGAGATCCATGACTGTGTTCCTAGGTCATCTGCTGTACCACTCGGGACAGCCAAAACGTAGTCGGGATGATTTTCGCGCTGGAGGACGACCTTGGGCGAGTAGTACTGGGTGAATGGCAGAACCATGATGACCGCTGTCTTGTCCTTTAAGGCATCCTTGACGTGTGTTGGCATCCGTGCAGGGTCAATACGAAGGAGAAAACGGCAGTCGTACAGGACATCGAGAGATTCCGTGGTCTCACGGGTCATGGCGTCCACAAGTCGATCGGTGAGGTCGATCACCAGCTTGGCAGGAGAGCCAGCGCCTTGCTGGTGTGGATTCTTGGCAAAGGGAGGCATACGCGAGGCCAACCAGCAGAAGCGGTATGCAGGTTTGGTGGTCGAACGGAGAGGTTGACCTCCGGCTCTGAGCGGCTCGTTGGGACGGTACATGACAGGGGTCCAGAGCACGCCAGCACCGGCTGTAAATTTCTTGACAGGAGAGGGCTGCGAACCCGAGTTCCATAGAGCACGAACGATGCGGTTTATACTGTTCTGGCGCCTGCCTGCGTCAGCACGAAGAGAGCCCCAGGGGTGAAAGGAGACGTGACGGATGACGCGCAAGACGAGCGCGAAGCGGACATCGTGATCGGTGACATCGAGGAGAGCGTCGGAAGGGAGGAGGAGAGTGCCGATCGGAGAGGGGAGGTGTTGCGTGAGATGAGAAGAGACTATTGCGAGGGTGTCAGCAGTGAGGTGGATGGACCGCGAGAGGCGTGCCTTTGCGATGGACGCATTCTGCCCTGGTTGCGAGTGTGGTGACAGCACAACGGAGACGCTGTTTCTCGTCGACAATGTCGGGGGCAATAGACAGCAACGACGATGCGGCGTTTTTGATTCGGTGCTCGGAGAAAGGGGCGGCACAAGAGACGGGGCGAGAGAAGGGGGGGTCGCAGGAGAGGGCCTCGCGGACGGCGTTACGGGGGGTGATGTGTGGCTGCACGTTGGTTGGATCGTTGACGTATCGCAGCTGATGAGCATGGCACGTGGCCAGAATCCTCTCCTGGGGTGTGGTGTGAGAGCCAAGACGGGGAGAACGAGAAAAGGGAGTGAACCTTTGGAAAGGACAGGAGGGGTCGAAGGACGAACGCGCCGAGGCCACGGTGACCGAAGGCGGCGAGGGGCGAGTCGGAGCCCATGCCCCATCTCCGAGCGGGCCGCATTCCGGCAGCTCCGAGGAAGGAGGACCCGCGGGCGAGACGAATGATGGCAGTTTCAAGCTGATCGTCGGCGTGATGGCCGAGAGCGAGGAGGGCTATGCCGGCGTGGGAGAGCGCGCGGAAGAGAAGGTGGTAGCGGGCGTCGCGGGCGGTGCGTTCTGCGTCGGAGGTGGGGATGGGGGGGAACGGGGGAACGCCCCAGGGGATGTGCTCGGCGTGGTGGGGGACGGCGAGCGCGCGGGCGTTGTCGGCGGCCAGGCGGGCCATGTGGTCGGAGGCGGGCTGGAGAGAGTGGAGGACATGGACCGAGAGGAGGGCGTGCGGGGGGAACAGCCGGCGGAGGAGGAAGAGCAGACAGGTGGAGTCCGGGCCGGCCGAGTTGGCGACGGCGATGCGGGTGCGGGCGAGGACTGGGAGACAGCGCCCGAGGGCGGCGGCGAACTCGGCGAGACGAATGGGACCACACATGGCTACATCATCAGGATTTGATAAGCAAGGAGTAGTACACCACCCCGCTCGGTCGCCGTCGAGAGCGGTCTGGGCACCACCCCGAGCACCATCCGCAACGCCGTCCACAGGGCCGCCATTTACGTGTTCCTCGTATTCCTTCTCGCCGCGTCGGGCTGTCAGGGTCGTCCTGTCTCACCTTCCTCGCCGATCCCTCAGAGGACGTTACCGGCCCTCCGCTCCGATCGGCGCCACCCATGGCATCCTCCTCATCTCCGTCCTTCTCCTCGTCGCGAGGTCTTCTTTACTGCCATCGCCAACCAGACCACCAAGCAGAACAACGATCGAGGTGTTACGGTATCCCCTCGCCGTCGTCTCGTTCGCCACCCCCGGTCTGGTACCCGACGCCTAGTTACCATGTATCTCGTACTTGTGTCCTATACATACGTTCATACCTCGGTTTCTGTTGTCGTGCGATCAATCAATCCCCGTGCGTCTTCTGTGTGGCATGTGGCGGAGCCCCGAGGGTGCGAACGTCTCTTTCTCCTCCCCTCCCGTGAAAAAACATATCCTGTTTCATGTCCCACAACATCTCCCCGCCTCCCATTCCTCCCACCTCCCCTCCCGGCTCCACTGCCGTCCGTCGCCATCACACCATCTCCGCTTCGTCCCGCACCGCAAGGGCTGGCGCACGCACCACCATCTCAGAAGAGTCCCAGGAACAGCAGCTCTCAAACGACGATGAGCCCGTCGACCAGGATTGGGTCGGTGGCGTCGGCGCTGTCGGCGAAAAGACCTCTCTCCACAGGCAGAGCTCTCTCCCAACCAACTCAAAGAGAGGTTCGCCCTCGTCCTTGTCCCCTTGTCTTTCATTCACATCATCCCAGCCTTTCGCACCCACGCGTCGAGGCAAGCCGGAAACGCTACCCCACGCACCATGAACAGCTTATCTGTCATCGCCGGCCACGACGGCGATGAGGAGGACTGGGAACGAGATATGCGTACATTCAGCAACGAAGACGAGGTGACCCTCTCCGATCTCGCTATCCCGACGTCCTAATGCTCACCCCGTCCTCCCAGCATGACATGTCCACCCCCGAGCAGGGCCCCCTCCAGCTCATCGACCAGTCCTCCACACCCAATCCGTCCCCGCTCTCCCCCCGTTTCGCCGCTGCCCATGACCCGTCTCCCCCTCCCCCTTCGTCCGGCGTCCGGCGTCACCAGAGTCTCACCCATGGCGCACAGAGGCAGATGCCCGCCTCTGGCCTCAAACGTGCCGGTACGTTGCAGCAGACCGGCTCGCGGCATGCCGCTGCCGTCGGTCAGACCCAGGGCTCCTCCGATCCCGAGGAGGACGAATATGGCGAGGAAAAGGACGTCGTCAATCCATATGACGACGAATCCTACTTCGCCCCCCGCTCCCCTCCTCCGAACCAGCAGCAGTATGGCTCAGCCCAATACCCTACGACCCCCATCGGCCGCAGTTCCCCATGGGGTACCCCCGGAAGTGCCGATTGGCGCGCCCCGGGTGGTGTGTTCTCGGCAGCCGGCGCCTCGAGCGTCGACGATGTCGCCCGCGCGCTGTCCACCATGGAGCTCAACAACGCCAACCACCTCTACTCGAACAACACTCCGTTCCAGGGGGGTCAGTCAGCACACCCGCCCCGCTTCAACTCGTCCCAAGCACCTCTATCGCCGGGCAGTGTGCGTCAGAACGCTGCGCAAGGTGGCAATGGAACTTCGCGCAAGCTCCAGCTGAATACCGAACTGGAAGGTCGGAAGACGCCGACCGGACATTCGGTGCGTGTCACGATCTTCATCGGATGGGTCGTGTCTCATGACCGTCACAGCGCGGATCCACGAGCGATAGCACTGGCTCCGGCGCGAGCACTTGGGAACAAAGAGAGAAACATCTCTCCGAGCGTACCTCCAGCTCGAACCTGAATTATGGCTACGGCCAAGGCCAAAAGGGCAGCGTCCCCAGCGTCCCGCCCATACCTCCACAGTATCTCAACCAGATGGGCGCCATGCAGGCGCCTCGGTTAGGCTTCACACCGGGCCAAATACAGCAATCCCAGACTGACAACAATCTGCAGTCGCTGACAGGCTTCCTCAGCTCACCCGTCGATCTCCCGACGTTGATCGCTACCAAGGGTTACAACCCACAGCATTTCGATGTTCGACCACAATTTGTCGGTAACGTTCCCTAGTCGTTCAGGATGCGTCGCTATAGTGTCGTCACAGGCCAGGTACTTTGTCATCAAATCATACACCGAAGATGACGTGCACAAGTCTCTCAAATACGAAATTTGGAGCTCCACAGATCCGGGGAACAAGCGTCTCGATAAGGCGTTCAAGGAGTGCGGCGGAAGAGGCCCGATTTACCTCTTCTTCAGCGTGAACGCCAGGTGATCGTAGTTTCTGGCGACGCTTTTCCGGTGTTCTGATATTCGACGACAGCGGTCACTTTTGCGGGATGGCAGAGATGCTGACTCCAGTACGTCGGCATGCCTCGAGTCTGGATGTGCGCTCACGTCTCTCGCTAGGTCGACTATACACGGAGCAGTACCGTCTGGGCGTCAGACAAGTGGAAAGGTGTCTTCAAAGTTCGATGGGTTTTCGTCCGCGATATTCCCAACGCAAACCTGCGTCACATACGCTTAAAGTTCGTCCCCCTCGAAGTCCGCCTGGGACGTTGCTGACCGGTGCACTCAGCAATACTGCCGAACGCAAGCCCGTCACCAATTCTCGTGACACTCAAGAACTCATGCCGGACGCTGGACAGGAGATGCTCCGTATCTTCCACACGCATCCAGCGAGGACGTCCCTCCTGCAAGACTTCGCGTTTTATGAAGTATGTCCATCGACGTGTCGCGTGCTGCGCAAGCGCTAAACTCTGAAAAGCTACAAGCCATGCAAAAGATGCAAACTCAGCAACCGACAGGATCCGGCAGCGCGTCTGATGCCTCGACGCCCCAGTCTCAGTCCCCGACCCCACAACAACAAGCGATCTATTCGATGGCCAACATGGGGAACCCGGCTGCGTTATACAGCGCAATGTCTCCCGGTATGGCAGCCACCATGACCCCCGCGATGCTGCAGATGCAGATGCAAATGGGCATGATGACCCCTCCCTTTGGTATTCCCCAAACGCAGGCCATGCACCAAAGCGTCATGCGCCACCCGAGTCCGGGACCCACTGGGGGACAAAATTATATGAGCATGGGCGGGATGCCATTTTGAACATGAACGACCACTCCGATCAGACGGGGTAATAGATTTCGTTCGACGTTTCTCTCCCTTTGCTTCGATCTGTTTCATCTTCATTCATCTCTGATGATGTCTCTGTTCCTGTCTCAGTGTAACATGTTACCCACCGTCTCTCGTTCACATCCACAAGCAGCCATGGACATCGTCAATGGACTTGGATATCCACTTGCTTGTCGCGTTGTCACGCGTTTGTACTGTATTTCTTCTCTACTATAGCCGTATTTGATGACCGGGAATGAGTACGAAGGCGAGCACGAGCGCACTAGTGTACGGGCATGTGTACTAGAAATGTAGGTGTACAATTTGAATCAACTCCTGGAACGATTCTGGTTCCTCGACGGGGCACTCTAACCCTGCAGAACGCAGCACGTCGAGCAACGCGCCGTCTGCGTTTGGTGACGCGTTTCCGCGATG
Organism: Strobilomyces echinocephalus; assembly: GCA_038090115.1. Taxonomy (NCBI): domain Eukaryota; kingdom Fungi; phylum Basidiomycota; class Agaricomycetes; order Boletales; family Boletaceae; genus Strobilomyces; species Strobilomyces echinocephalus. The sequence continues at coordinate 18,052 of JBBPMC010000256.1, read as the reverse complement.
GTCCGTCCCAGCGTGCCGCACTGTGGCGGACGAACCGTCCGCCGTTGAACGCTTTAGGCACGGTCTCGGGCAGGCCAAAGTTGACCACCGACCGGCACCACTTGTTTATCCAATGCCGCCTCGAGCCGGTGAGGCCCCGCGACGAGCTCGTCCGCGTGCTCCACCCCACGAGCCGCCGCGATCACGGCGTACCTGAGCTGCTCGCCGGCGCTGCGGGCCGAGGTCCTGCCGCATTGCGCAGAGGGGTTCATGTCACGTCCACGACCGAGTACATCATCGTCAGGTCGGTCTCGGGCTGGACGTTTCCCGACGTCATGGGGCTTCGGAAAGCCGATGGGGCTGTGGCGCAGATAGGCTGGTGTTGCTGGAGCCACCAAGGCCGATGACGGCTCCTCGGCGCGTGTCATGCAGTTGATGTCGGAGCTGCGTGCGCATCGATCGCTACATCCACGACCGGACCGTGCGTTGGGGCAAAGCAATCGAGTCGGAGTCGGCTCCCTGGCAACGCCGAGGTCGAACGTATGATCGAAGTGGTCAACAGCTCACAACAACTCGTCCACACGTACGACCATGGCGCTGCTTTCAGACCGCCAGAGAGAAGAACTGTGCGTGGCAGACATGATCTGTGCGCTGGTTGAGGTGCTCACCGCGATCGGTCCAGCCACAAGTCCATGCTCGAGTATCTCCACGCCAGCAACTTTCTCGGCGCATACGACGCTCTCAAGCACGACTCGGGCATCGAATACACCCCAGATCCAAAGGCGAAATACGCAGGTTTGCTCGAGAAGAAATGGACGAGCGTCATCCGTCTGCAGAAGAAGGTGTCGTGCACCCGCCCATTCCCCGCCCTCTCGCGATCGACCGTTTCCCGGTGCAGATCATGGACCTCGAGACGCGAAATGCCTCTCTGCAGGAGGAGCTCTCCCTCGCGCCCTCCAAGCGCGCTGCAATGCAGGCCGATTGGGTTCCCCGTGCCCCGGCTGCGCACGTCCTGACAGGCCACAGGCAGACCATAACCCGCGTCGCTTTCCATCCCCAATACTCCCTCCTCGCCTCCGCAAGCGAGGATGCGACCGTCAAAATCTGGGACTGGGAGACCGGCGAGTTCGAGAGAACCCTCAAGGGACATCAAAAGGGCGTCAATGATGTCGAGTTCGACCACAAAGGTCATCTCCTCGGTGAGCCCCATCCTCGATTTGGTAGCGCACGTCCCGACGCCCGGAAACGCTCAGTGACGTGCTCGTCGGACCTCTTCATCAAGATTTGGGACTCCCAGAACGAATGGAAGAACGTGAAGACGTTGACTGGTCACGATCATGCCGTTTCGTCTGCGCGATTCCTTCCCGGAGATCAGTTCGTCGTCAGCGCGAGTTGGGATCATTCAATTAGGATTTTCGACGTTGCTTCAGCGTAAGTCCGGACACGCAAGGTGGCGACAACGCTTACGGACCCCGACAAGGCATCTCGTCCGGACGATCGTCGGACACACCGACTGGGTTCGTTTTGTCGTCCCGTCCGACGACGGGCGGCTGTTGGCCAGTGCTTCCAAGGACCAGGTACCTGTCTCGGCCGTCGTTTTCCCCTGCTTTACTTACTCCCGGCGGCAGACTGCTCGACTGTGGGACCCTCTTACGGGCGAACAGAAGATGGAGCTTCGGGGACACGACCACCAGGTCGAGGTGGTGGTGTTCGCTCCGACCGCATCGTACAATGCCATCCGCGAACTTGCAGGTGTTCCGGTTCGTCATCACGCGGTGACTCGGCGGACGAATCTCACGTTGCATTCAGAACACGGATCGGGTGAAGAAACCTGGCGCATATGTCGCCACGGGCTCGAGAGACAAGACGATCAAACTTTGGGACACGCAGGGCGGTCAGATGCTGAAAAACTTGGTAGGTGGTGTCTCTCGGGTCGCACCGAAAAGCGACCGACGACTTCCTCCCAGGCCGGACACGACAACTGGGTGCGGGCCCTCGTGTTTCATCCTTCAGGGAAACTCTTACTCTCGGCGTCCGACGACAAGACGATACGGATATGGGAGCTGTCGACGGGCAGATGCATGAAGACAGTGGAGGCGCACACGCATTTCGTCGCGACGATCGCATGGGGACGACAAAGGGTCTCTGTGAGCTCCGGAAAGACGAATGGAGCGGAACCAAAGCCTGGCGAGCCTGAGAAGTTGGTCAACGTCGTGGCATCAGCCGGTGTCGACCAAATGGTGAAGATCTGGTTGCCATGATGCGATTCGTCCTCCTTTGACCGAGCGGTGCTTCAAGGCTCGGCCGATTCAGTAGGCTAGAGAGACTCGATACGACACGCACGCTGGATGCGTAGACTCACGATCCTTGGTTGTTTTCATACCCGCACTACATAATTCCACATATTTCCAAGCGAGCCCTGGCCGTGTGAGCTGAACCCGCCAGGCCGGCAACACCCGCCCATCTCCCTCTCCAACCACGTCAACAGCAGCGATGGCGCCCCACTCGTCATCGCCGTCGTCGTCGTCGTCGTCGCCGCCGGGCGCAACGACGTCTGTCCAAGTCGGCGAGTCCCTCTCCAACCTTCTCTGCGCGCTCAGCTGCTCACCTTGGCTTCAACAGCGCTGCGCATCCGACCCACGACGTCCGCAGACGTTGCGTCGATTCCCGCTCGCTTTCAGAGGACTGTCATTCACGCAGTGTCCTCCACCACCGTCTCCGTCGACGCCGTCTCCGCCGCCCCCGCCACGTCCAGCCCTGCAACCGCCCTGTCCTCTCCTTCCACGCCCGGCAAAAAACAAGTCTTCACCTTCGACCAAGTCCATCCCCCGAATACCACACAGCATGCGCTTTTCACGAGCACCGCTCAGCCTCTCCTTTCGCGTTTTCTCGAAGGCTTCAATTGCACCGTTCTCGCCTACGGGCAGACCAGTAGCGGAAAGACCTTTACCATGACTGGCAACGACCTTGACGCCAATCCTGTCGACCCAAACAACGGCATGGGTATCATACCACGTGCGGTATCCACGATATTCTCGCAAGCCAGGAAGCTCAAGGACGAACGTGGCGGGTCTTGGAATTACAGTATCAAGGGTTCATTCATAGAAGTGTACAATGAGGATTTGATTGACCTTTTGAGTTCGGACGAAGCCTCGGGCGGGCGTCGCGAAGTGCAGATAAGGGAAGGGAAAGATGGTTCCATTATTTGGGGTGGTCTTCGAGAGGTCAACGTTCGAAACAGCAATGAAGTCATGAAGTACGTGATCACGTTCACGTCGAAGCCCCGTTGGGCTCGGTCTGATCAGTTTGCAGCCTTATTCGACAGGGAACCTCTATCAGACGGACCAACGAGACCGACATGAACGCCCAATCCTCTCGTTCGCATGCCATATTTTCCTTGACTCTCACCCAGAAGAAGTTTACCGGCTCTGGGGCGCCTCCTCGATCGTCCTCTCCCTTGCCCCCGAATGGTCGTTCGCCTTCGCGACTCGCCCGCCCGGGATCTCTCTATACCAGCTCACCCACTTCTGCAAGAAATTCTTCTCCCACTATGGGCCGGCCAGCTACCCCTAGTTTCCATGTCGCAATGAGCAGGGGAGGTGGCTTGCGGCCAGCCAGCGCGCTTGGTCTGCGACCTCCCGATGGCCGAAGCGCCGACAATGATGAGGACGGCAGCGACTGGACGACAATCGTGTCCAAGTTCCACTTTGTTGACTTGGCCGGTTCAGAACGGGTAATCGATTCCTTTTCTTAATTTCCTCGCCAGCTAACCTCGAGTACAGCTCAAACGAACCGCTGCCGCCGGCGAACGTATCAAAGAGGGCATTTCCATTAATAGCGGACTTTTGGCCTTGGGCAATGTCATTTCAGCGCTCGGTGACCCTTCTCGCGCAAAATCCCACACCAACTCGCACGTACCCTACCGCGACTCTAAACTCACTCGTCTTCTGCAAGACTCGCTCGGAGGCAACGCGCATACCCTCATGATCGCCTGTGTTAGCCCCACCGAGTGGAACGTAGGCGAGACGGTGAACACTCTCAAGTACGCGAATCGCGCCAGAAACATCAAAAACCGAGTCGTCGTCAACGAGAAGGAAGACGGTTGGGACGACATTGAATGGTTGCAGGGCACCGTTACTCGCCTGCGTAAAGAGCTGAAACAGATCAAGGAAGGCGGCGCGATCGGTTCCTCCACTCTGACACTCTCGGGGCGCGCTGCCGACGCGACGGAGGGCTCTAACAAGAAGATCCTCGCGCAGATGACGAAACTCCAGAACAATTACGAGGATTTGAGAGAGAAATTCGTCGATCGCACGGAGGAACTTGCAAGGCTTCGCCGTGAGCTCGGCGAGCGTCATCGGTCGTCCACTGGCGGATGCGTAGGTGGAACTGCAAAGTACGAAGAGATCGTGGGGCCTGTCATTGAAGAATACGAGAAGACGATCAGTGCCATGGAGGCAGAGCTGGGCTTGAATCGGGCAGCGTTGCGCCTGACGAACGAATTGGTGGAGGAGAAAGAAGAAGAATTGGCGCAAATAACGGAGAGGCATTCTGCAACGGAACTCTATGTGGAGGAGCTCCGGTCGCGTTTGATGAAATTGACAGAGCGAGAAACCTCCACCGAAGTACGTCTGTTTGCCCGGTCACTGCTTGCTTCTGAGCGACATGTACCATAGGCCTATGTGCGCGATCTCGAGGAGAAGGTCAAGTCGTACGACGAGACTTCAATGTCTTCGAGTGAGTCCCTGACCGACCTCAAGCGGGAGCTCGCTCGTCATAAAGATGCCGAATCTCATTCTGCCTCGTACATCTCCGAGCTGGAACTTCGCCTCGCCAAATCTGACGAATCTGTTCTGTCGCTTCAGCGAATCATCGCCCAGCTAGAGACTGACAGTGAAAAACGCTCCCGAGAGGTCGCTGCGCTTCAGGCGCGGCTAGAGAACCTCGAACAAGACGGCGCGGGCTGGCGCACGGACCTCGAAGAGCGGGAGATGAAGGTGAAGGACCTTGAGCTAAAAATGGAGGAGTGGGAGCGGAAGAAGAAGGAAGCCAATGAAGACCGTGCCCGTTTAAGTGGCATGGTAGGCGAAGTCGAGCAGGCCAGACGAAGTCTTCAGGACTTGAGCCAGACGGACAGCTCACCTTCTTCCGGTGTTAACACTCCGGCCGCAGCGGACCTCTCAGTAGAGAACCAGTTGATCGCGCTGCAACAGACGCATGCTGCAACTCTCGTCGATCTGTCTACCGTCACCGCTAAATACCGCGACGCTCTGCAAGAGATTGCTGACCTGGCCGCCCAAATCCAAGAGGCAAAACTTGCCAATCCGACCACTCCCGAGATGTCCGCCATCGAAGGCTTGGAGTCAGCGCCCGCAACCCCCATCCGATGGAAGATGGCCAGCTTAAGGAACAAGGAAGTCATCGTCGACTCGCCGCTCGAGACCTCCCCAAGAAAGCATTTTTTCCGGCCGGCGGTCTCACTGGAGTCACTCCATGGAAGGTACTGTCCTCTATTATGTGTCAGTCTCTAGCCGTACTTATGTGCATTGACCTAGATCGCCCTCTCACTCGCTTCCGTCGTCGTTGTCGTTGTCGCAGGAGCTCTCGTCAGCTCGTTCTCGCAAAATATCCAACTCCAGCCACGGGACCTCTAGCTCAGTTTCACACTCCCCCAACCCCAACTTTTCTTTCTCCATCTCCAATTACAATGGTAACATCACTCCAACGGAACCACGCTCTACATACAGCATGGAGAAAGAGATAATGCGTCTGCAAGAAGTTCTGAAGGAACGTGAAGCAGAAATCAGTGTTTTGGAAACCACCTTGAGAGAGAAGGAGCAAGCAGACGCAGCTTCATCCCTGATTGAGATGACCAAAGGACCAGAGGATCATACCATGCATTTATCTCTTACAACTATCAAAAAGTTCAACGCGGTTCGGAAGAACATGCAACTCCACGGAGTATCGTCCATTGTCAACGATCTCAATGCGGAATCGGACGTGGACGAGTCCTTGGATCGTCTCAATGAGCTCATGTTGTGAGGATCCTCTTGGTGACTTGCGGTTTACCAACGCTCACCAACTCCGTTTAGGGCTATGGCACAGAAGGAATCGCAACATAACGAATTGGTCACTTCTTTGAATGATCAATTGGCCCAAATCCGTCGCGCGCACGACGAGCTTGTCACCCTCTCTAGAGATCAGGTACGCTCGTCGTTTCTCAAGATCTCACGCTCCTGCTTAATAGTCGTATGTCTGGCAGACGCTGAACATGTCGACGGAGCTCGAGGGATTGCGCACTAAGCATGATCATACTCTGACAGAGTTGGAATCGACCTGTCAGCGCGAGCAAGAGTTGATTGAAGCTATCAAGATAGCGGAAAGCGACCATAACGCTGCTGTGGATGCTTTGCGCGCTGCACATGAGGAAGCCCTCAGAGCGAAAGGCGTAGAGGTTGATGAACTCGTCGCGAACCTCAAGAGCGAACATGAGGTCTCCCTCGGAAACCTCCAGGATCAGCTCTCCGCAGCAACAGCCACTCTTGACAGGGCCCTCAAGGAGCACGAAGAGGCGTTTGGCAAACTGCAAGCGGACCGCGAGGAAGCCCTTCAGCGTGCATCACAAGAAGCGAAGGCTGTTCTCGAGGGGCTTGTCGAAGAACACCGAGAGGCACTCGGCAAGGCTGCAGCTGAGCATGCCGACGCAACGAAACGCATGGAGGAGGGTGCTGCTGCCGATCTTCTTCGTACCGAAGAAGAATATTACAACGCTTTGACAAAGTTGCGCAACGACCACGCTGATGCGCTGCGCAAGCAGGCCGAGGAAGCAGCTTCCATGCTCGAACGTCTTCGCGAGGATCATGCAAGCGAGTTGCGCATGGCTGAGAAGGCTCGCGATTGCTCACTATCTGAATCTCAGTCTGCTCGTGATCAAGCTCTCCGAGAACTGCAGGAAGAGCATGCCGCAGCTGTTGCGAGAAAGGATGTCACGTATGCAGAAGACGTAGAGAAGCTCAAGGCGGAGCATGCTCTAGTCACCGCCAACAGAGAGGAGGACTACAGGACGAGGCGGGAGAACATGAAACGGGAACACGCTACTGCGATGGCACTCATCAGGGAGCAGTCGGAGACGCAGATCGATGATCTTACCAAGGCGATCACGCGACTGGAGCAAGAAGCCGTGGCTGCCACCGCAAAGGCACGCGAGGAACACGAGTCGTCTATTCGAGATTTCCAGGAACGACAGGCTGTTGTTCTCCAAGAGATCACTCGTGGACACGAGGAGGAGGTAGCTGATCTGAAGAAAGCGCACCTCGAGGCTATTCGCGTTTCCGACTTGCAGCATGACGAAGAACACTTGGCAATTCTGGCGACGCACGAGGAAGCCATCGAAAAGCTTAAAGCCAATCACGAAGCTGCTTTGGCCGACTTGACGTCTACCCACCAGAGTGCGCAGGACTGGCATGCTGGTGCCCTGGAAGAAGCGAGGGCAGCATCTGAGGACGCACTTGTCGAAGAACGCGATCGCTCTGCGACGGCCTTGGCCAGGCTAGAGCAGGATCACTCGGATGCACACAACACGCTTCTTCGCGAACACCAGTATCTCGAGGGAGAACTCGAGTCTGTTCGCGTTCACTTCAAGGCCTCCCAAGAGCAACATTCCCAGGCGTTAGAAAGGGAACGACAGCTTTCCGCCTCGAATTTGGCAGAGTTGCAAAAGACGCGAGCGAGCGAACGAGAATCCATGCTCAGAGACCTGGAGAATCTTCAAGAACAGGTTGACTCGTACCGCGTCTCAACTAGCGAATTTACTGAGAAACAGGTCGCTCAGAGCCAGTCACTTCAGGAAAAGGCGCAGACCATCGCGACGATGGAGGGGGAGCTTGCGACCGTTCGAATCGACAAGGACGGGCTTAGCCGGGAGTTGGAAGAAGTCACGGCTGAGCTTGAGAAGGCGGCCGCAGAGCAGACTAGACTCGTTAAAGAAGTGTCCAGACGAGAATCTCTCGCCGTTGAGCTGGACAGACATCGTTCTCTGATTGCTGAGATGCAGGATAACCTCCAGCGTGCCAAGGACGAAAAGGACACGTTGCAGGCGGAGAAGAACAAGCAGGAGAGCGCGATGCGCGAGCTACAAGCCCAATTAGCGCGCAATTCGGGCATTCAAGACACCCCACAGCGCATCACCTTGGATCGCAACCTCACATTCTCGAGGGTAAACGGCCTGAACGGCAAGCTTCCTCCACCGACACCACCTCCATCGGTTCCGCCCCCACCTGCACCGAAGACCCAGGAGTCCCATTCTAGTGTATCGACTCAGTCGTCAGCCATGTCTCCTTCAACATCGAAGGATTCGCAGATGGATTCACCTGCGACATCTGTCGCTTCGATAAACATCGCGGGTGGATCTCCTGTCGACAAAGCTGCGGCCGTAAGGATCGAGGAACAAGCGAAGCACATCAGCGAACAGGAGGTGATGATCAAAACACTGAATAAGCAGTTGTCACACTGTGAGAGCGATTTGGCCACTCACATGGATCTTGTGAGCACGCTCGAGACGTCCCTGAGTGATTCTGAGAAGAATTGTACGTTGTCGTTCTCGTGTGCGGTGCAGGATACTGACGTGAAACAACCCACGTCAGTGCGAAAAGCCCGGATGCAAGCAACGGAACTTGCGAGAGAGCGAGACTCTCTTAATGCACAGCTAGAGACGCTCCGCAACGAACTTCAGGAAACTCGTAGGGAAGTTGCTACCGTCCGGAAGTCCATTGTGGAAGAAAAGCAGTCCTTGGAGAGCCGATTGGACGAAGAGCGGCGAGCCAAGGAGCGTGCCCGCGCGCAACTCGATTCTCGGATGGAGGAGTTGCAGAGACGCAAGTCCAAGTTCGCATGTATCTGATCGTTAGAGCCACGCTCTTTTATGCCCCGTCCGTTTACCAGACCTGGTTCTTTTCCTTTTTCTTGTTCGCTCTTTCGTTGCTTGTGTTACTATACCATCTTGTTTTGGGAGCTGATGAGCTCGACATTTTGTTTTGCAGATACCCACCTTACGCTCTTTCCTTGTCTAGCTTATATGGTCTACTATGAGGTACTGGTAGTACGTCCGAACTCTGTTCTAATAAGGCATGTCGGCCTGGAGATCCTTCCGTCCACTTTGTGTACTCTTGTTTCGTGCCGCATCCTTGAAACATGTGGGCGGTCGAGACTTGTCTCGTTCGCAGTCGCGGCCGCAGTCTGGCCTCACTAGTGGAGCCGTCCCAAACACCAGCACCGGAATGCACACTGGGCGCAATTTGTAGTCGAGGCCCGTGGGAGCCAGGGAGGCTGCCGTAAAGAGGGACGGGCCGGAGCAAACGGGTGACTTAACTAGTGGAGCGACCAATTTCTCTTCGTCTTCCACCATCGAACACCCCCATTCTAGCATGAGTTTGTCTACTCTCGCTCGTTTCACCACTCACACGTCGCGTTCTTTGGTTGGTTCTCGTGCTATCGTATCGCCAGCCAGATTACAGAGCACCCTTGCTCCATGTAGAGTCCCTCGCGTGCTTCCTTCCTTTTCTCTCGAGAACAAGGTCAGCAGCAGCAGGCTCCTTTCAGACGCGTCACAACGGACAGCACTCAACATCCTCTAGGTATGTGTCGTCACCGGAGCCGCCCGTGGACTGGGGAATGAGTTCTGCAGTGCATTCGTTCAATCGTACGTCCTCTACCCCGCACTCCGGTTATGTGCTAGAGACGGCTACCAGGGGATGCACACAATTAGCAATTATAGATTTGAAAGAAAATGAGGCCAAGGCGGCCGCCGACGAGCTCGTCCAAAACTCATGCGGTCAGTGGTCACGTCGGCGCTTCGTCGTGCAAGACCGGTCACTGAAGATGATCCCAAGTTAACAGCCACATGGATCGAGAGGATTTCAAAGTGATTGGTATTGGATGTGACGTCTCTTCGGAGTTGTCCGTGCAAAAAGCGTTTGAAACCGTGATGGATACGTTTGGTCGCGTCGACTCTGTCGTTGCGTCGGCTGGTAAGTGGGCATGATCCGGTCACCATATGCGATGCTGTAATTCTGCAGGTATCGTGGAGAATTACTCCGCATTCGAGTAAGTGGCTGGGGAGTGGGGTATGTCGGATCTAATGCATCCTGATGGCAGCTATCCATTCGACCGGATCAAACGGTTGTATGACATCAATGTTCACGGCGCGTTCTTTACGGCACGTGAGGCTGCGCGGAACATGATACCCCACGGTGGGGGGTCGATTGTGTTGGTGGCTAGCATGAGCGCTTCGGTGCGGTTCTCGCCGGATCGACAGTCGTATCGGCTGACGTTGTGATGCCAGATCATCAACATCCCTCAGGTGGGTCGTCGGTCCGCGAGGTCGAGTGCTTGTTTTGACTTGGGCACAGCCACAAACGCCATATAACGCATCCAAAGCGGGTAAGTGGTCGGTTCCGCGCTGGAGGGTAAGAGCCGAGATGACGTTTGGGGTGCACAGCGGTCAGACATATGGCGTCCAGTTTGGCGGTGGAGTGGGCCAAAAAGGGGGTGCGGGTGAATACGTTGAGGTGAGATGAAACGAGAGTCGCAATCGGAGCTTGTCGACTGAACGAACAGGAAGCCCCGGATACATGCTGACAAAGCTGACCAAGACGATCTTGGCACACGACGCGGAACTGAAGGTGAGCGCGAGGTTCGGTGCGAGCACAAGCGGTCAGATTAACTTGGCGGTAGAAAACGTGGGAGAGCCTGACGCCTATGGGCAAGGTGAGGGCATGCGTTTCCACTTGGATGTGCGCTAACCGGATTTGGGTAGATGGGAGAACCAGAGGACCTGTCGGTGAGCCGGTGACCCTGAAAGTGTGGGGAGCGTGCTGACCATGGACAGGGTGCAATCGTGTTTCTTGCGAGCGACGCATCGCGGTTCATGACGGGTTCCGAGGTTCGGGTGGACGGCGGGTACTGCATTATTTGAGAGGAGGCCGGGTTGCGGGATATTCCGAGATCGGATGCGGGTTGTCGACGTCATCATATACATACCATCGGATTTCGTTGTCTTCACTTACAATGTCTGCTTCCGCCCCAAAGCCTTGCGCCCCGACGACGTTCGAGTTCACCAAAAGGAAACGCTGGGCCGATCTCCTCATCCATGAGCTCTCAGAGGCCATCGTTTTCGTCCTATCGAGCGACGCCAAAATCTGGTTTTGTGGTCGTGCCGTGTCCGAGCTCCTCGGCTGGTCCGACGCCGAGCTCATCGATCGTCCGTTCACCGACCTCGTCAACCGTAAGCCGTCCCCGTCGAAATTCGTCCTCTCCCTTGGTTCACACCTTTCGCCTACCAGAAGAAGACCAGCGTGCCTTCCACATTGCCTTTGACGAATCTCTCCGCACCCGCGTGGAGATGAGCTCGTACGTTCGTCTCAGAGTCAGGTCTCCCATCGTCCCGCAGGGCATTCTTCAATCCGAGGTCCTCTTCGAGATAAAGGGCTATCCTCATGTCCTCGAAGAAGAATCGGTCGCTCGATGCTTTTTCGCCATTGCAAAACCCTACCCAAGCCGTAACTTCGCCATGTAAGGCTCTCGTCCCCAGCCTGTCGCGTACTCCGCTGACCGTTGGCCCTAGGCTCAATACCTTCTTAGAACTGAAAATGGAGAACGAACGTCTGCAGAAACGACTCGCCGAGCTGCGCGTGCGTGCGCCCTCACCACCCGCCCCGATATCAGGTCCATCCACCTCCCCCAATTATTCCCTTCGCTCTTCTTCCGTATCCAGAGCCACTCTCCCATCCGCTTCTCTTCGCTCCCCCGAGGTTCCCAGCTCGCTTTACTCTCAAACCCCCGTGCGTCCCTCTTACGACGATTTCGGATCATCAGGTGGGCAGGTGCAGGGCTCTGCCTACGAATTACACGGTCTGCATACGTACAGTGGGCAGTACACAGCTGCCCCGAGCGCACAGCCTACGGATGATGATCTTGGCGATGACATCTTGAGACGGAAGAGGGTTTACTATTTTCTCTCTCTCTCGTGAAACACGTGACTCACATAAACTCTAGTTGCGCAAGTCCCACAACGCAGAGCAGTATGTATGCGTTACTTGCGGGAGGACCGACTCGCCCGAATGGCGCAAGGTGACTCTGTTGTCCACTTCCGCTCCGGAGTGCGTGTTCATTGCTTTTCAAGGGTCCACAAGGACCAAAGACACTGTGCAACGCGTGCGGCCTGCGTTGGGCCAAGGAAGTCCGCAGCAAGGTCGATGAGAACGCAGCGGCAGCGGCAAATAACTCCTAGACCCCGTCCTAGCTTCACCACCTCTCATTTGGTTACGCCTACACCCGTTTCATACACCCAGCTCCTGAACCGTCAGTCACTCCCCGGGACAATCATTCGATCTGTCGTGTCGTATCATGCACTCGCTTTCTTGGATTTTGACCACTCGGCTATACATGTTATCAGACGTCGTGCAAGTTTATGTCTGCAAAGTAGAACGAGGTACACTTACTTGAGCCGCGTTTATTCCGCGAAAGACCAGTTTGGTGATATCATGCATTTCGTGGGACACAACACGTACTCGGATCGTGCGGGTCGGGGAAATACACAGCCACACAAGGGCTGTTGACGTCCGCAGGCAGGTCGCTCAGTGCAAATCATGTCGACGCCAGAAGTGTATTCGATCGCCAAAACACCCATCACCTGCCATGCATTCAACGCAGATCGCAGCCGTATGCACATTCGCAATGTCCCCCGCCCACCTCACCGATGATGCGTTTCCGCAGAGGTTGCACTCAGCCTGAACGACCACAAAGCGCAGATATACGTCAAAGACGGCAAGGAATGGGTAGCTACGGAGACCCTCGCAGAGGTCCGTCATACCACGTCTCTACGACGCACACACACCTGACCGTCCTATCAAGCACGATAAAGCCATCACGTCCATCGACTGGGCGCCGAATTCAAACCGCATCGTGACCGCATCGCAGGATCGCAACGCCTATGTGTGGTCGCAATCGCCGGACCCCATTACTGGACGAACGATGTGGAAGCCGACGCTCGTGCTACTTCGCGTCAACAGGGCCGCCACGTTCGTGCGATGGAGCCCCAACGAAGACAAGTTCGCGGTGGCGAGCGGCGCCAGGTTCGATCTACCGTTGTGGGTAAGGGCCGTCTGCTGACGCCTTTTCCCCCCTCAAGAGCCATCGCCGTGTGCTCGTTCGACCCCGAGAACAACTGGTGGGTCGCGCGGCAGCTCAAAAAGCCAATCCGGTCGACCGTGCTGTCAGTGGACTGGCATCCGAACAACGTGCTACTTGCCGCTGGCTGCGCTGACATGAAAGCGCGCGTTCTCTCAGCCTACATCAAAGACGTGGACAAGAGGCGAGTTTCGTGTCGCCCACGCGCTCGAGTCGCGACTGATGTGTTCCCACCAGGCCTGCCCCCACCATCTGGGGAGAGAAACTGCCGTTCAACACGGTATGCGGGGAGTATGCGAGTCCGGCAGGTGGATGGGTCCACGCTGTCAGCTTCTCGCCGTCGGGGGACGTACTGGCGTTCGCAAGTGAGTGCCACCTCGCACATGTCTCAGATTTTCCTTTGACCGACGCGAACAGGCCACGACAGTTCGATCAGCATCGTTTATCCTGGCGGACCCGCGATCCAGAGCATTCGGATCAGCACACTTCCGTATGTCACGCTCACGTGGACTAGCGAGGACAGCATCGTCGCGGCGGGCCACGACTGCCAGCCAGTGGTATTCTCCGGTTCCGAGGCAGGCTGGGCGTTTGCCGGGTCGCTGGATGACACGAGCTCCGGAGGAGGCAGGTCGACTGCGAAATCTGGGGGCGTCGGGCGCCTCAATAGCAGCGCGTTCACCACGTTCCGGAATGCGGACACGCGGGGGCACGCTAGAGGGATGGACGCATCGGCGGACACAGAACTTCTGACTGTGCATCAAAACACGATCACGAGCGTGAGGCCATACGAGTGGGGCGCTGATGGGAACGTGAGCCGAGTGAGCTCGAGCGGCGTGGACGGCAAGCTGGTGATCTGGACCATCGCCTCGGTCGGCGTCGCGGGAAGACTGGCTGGCATGAGGGTGTAGCGTGTGGTAGTTACACGGTATCAATAGTACTAGTATCGACGTATTGGCCCGGCAAGTCGGTCGAGGCAGCCTGTTCGTTGATGACGCCCCACACGGAGGCTTTGAACTGGAGCGCAGATGAGCAAAGCACCATAAGCGAGGCTCGAAGTGCCGTGCCAAGGTCAAAACAAGGCTCATCTTTCTCTCGAGCACGCGCAGCCGGACGAGGAGGGTCTTGTCAGGCTGTTCGCTGAGCTGCTTGGTGGTGGCGGTGAGCTAGGAAGGGTGTCAGGAAGGAGATGGGTGGCCTCGAGCTGTTACGGACGCCTTTTACGTGCTGTGCGAGCTTTGCATATTCCCAGAGGAGGTCGGCCTCTGTCTGGGAGAGGGCGGGATGGGCGTCGTACGGGTTCTGATGAAAGATGGACATTATCGCGGCACGTGGTCGTAAATGTGCCGGTGTGCCGGCGGTGAGACAGTCTTGTTCGGTTTGCCTATTGCCACCGAGCCGAGCTTGTCGCGTGTCACCGATCGCATATTGCCACCGAAACCATCCAAGTCACTCTTCAAAATTTTTTGTCGCCAATCTCAAATACGCTGCCGTCTTGTATATAAAAAATCTCCTCGAAGATGCTCACTCGCTACCTCCCACATTCATGCCCCACACCGCAGATTGCACCCTAAGTACGCTTCCTCTCCTCTTCAGCCCATTCTTTGCTCACCACGACCCGTAGTCATCCCTGTCGGCTCGCCCGACGTCGACTCGACTCCCCGTATCGCTCTGCGTGTAGGTTCACAGCCACAACCTCCACGCACTAGCACTGATGTCTCCCAGCTCCACATGCAGCATTTGTCCGCCAAGTCCATATTTCTCAGAGGTCTCTTCTGCGGGGTCTCTGCCATCGACCTCATCCAGGACCTCTCCGTGTCTTGCCTTCATCCTTCGCCTATCCATTGCAGCATCCCCCAAAGTCACCTACCCAGACTGCTTCCCTCCTCGCCTTCACATCCCGTACTATTCCTCCCCGTCCCAGACCCCTCATCCATTCAGTCGCTTTTCCTCTGGATGTACTCGGGTAACACCGGTCACATCGAAACTGCGCTCGACCAGGGTCTCATCCGTTGGGAGGGCCTCGTGCGCAACGTCGAGTACCTCTGTCTCCCCACCGACATTAAGGTCTTCTTGGGCCGCTGGTATCGCGACTGCCTCCTGCCGGCACAGTGCCTCTACCGATGTCCGGTGGATGACGACGACGACGACGATCAGTCAGACCTCGACTCCGACTGTGAAGACTCGGACTACGAGTACAGCTTTCCGCCGTCCACGGACGACGAGAAGTGCGATCGCGGTCGTACCCGCGACATCAGACCGTTGGAGCAGTTGTGTGGAAATTTACGTCTCTGTGCCGCATGAGGATACTCGCATTGATTGTAGCATATCGTGTATTATTATACTGTTCCCGACGCATGAAAGTTGTCCCGTAGGCCGTAGCCACTTGTTCAGCTCTCGTACCGTCACTCCCTCTTCCGGGGTAACCGACGGTCATGCCTCAGATGTTCAGGTGGGACGATGACCGCAAGGCCAGGAACGATTCGCTGAGGCGGAAGACCTCTGTCTTGCCACGTGCGAGTGAGATGCACTTCACCAGGAACCCATGGCGCCTGCAACGGAAAACTAAGAGACTTGCGTCGAATACACGAGAGACGGACGAACGATGTAGCTATGGCCGTTCATCTTCTTCCAGTCTATGCCGCTCAGCCAGGGGTGTTTCGCAACCGGCCTCACAACACCCAGTCGATTCACAGCTTCGTGGGTGAGGAGACCCGTGACGATTGACTTGAGCGATTTTCCAACGCGGACATCTCTGGGCCATTTGTATTTCTTGTTGGCGATACGCAGCTGAATGTGCTCCTCGTCCTTCCCGTAGAACGGCTATATGAAAAAACTCAGCTGACAACAGCTGCGTATCCAAAACGATACTTACCACTCGTTGCGTAACCATTTCATACAAAATCACGCCGCTCGAGAACCAATCCACTCCACAGCCAACACCAGCCTGACTCATTAACAACTCAGGGGCCATGTAAATCGGTGTCCCGACCATTGCCCAGGTGTGGGAGTCAGTCTCTGGCTTCGCCAGCCCGAAGTCCACCAACGAGATGTATCCATCAGGCTTAAGGAGAATGTTGGCCGGCTTCAAATCACGATGCACTATCCCGCGGCCGTGTAGAAACTCCAAGGCACATACGATGTTGGCATAGTAGAAACGCGCCGTCGCTGCGTCCAGAGGTCCACGATGGTAGATGATGTCGTGCAGTACGCCCGCCGGGATGCATTCCAGCATGAGATACAGGTTGAGTGAATCGTGGAATGCGTCGACGACGCCGTTGGCCCAGGGGCTCCACGGAAGCTTGGACAGGCACGCCCTTTCCGCGTCCGTGTCATCTGGATAGTGCTGCACGAATCGAGTAACGGATCAGCGAGGGCAGGTCAGCCGAACGATCGTACAAACTTTGTCAAAGTTCCGGATATCGGTTTTTTGCAAAACTTTCAAGGCGAATAAAGAACCTGGCCGATCCATTCGATGGCACTCCTGTCTCGGACGTACGCGGACAAGCAGGACGCTTCCATAAGCACCCGTACCTACCGGACTGCTGTCAGTCGACATGGAACTGTTCCTGAATCGGGTGCCTCGGCTTGCCTAGTTTGCGAACACACTCGAGGTCCTTGAGACAAATGGCCGGGGGCCGCACTTGCCGGGGTTCTGGCACCTTCTGTCCATCGCAGTAAACGGACGGTCTGTGATTTCTGGCGCGATTCTAGAATTTCAGCATCAGCATTCAAAGTGACGCAGAGTCACCGGGGGCGCACGTTGAGGCGTTTGGCAGCGCTCGTGGCCTTTGAAGGAGCGACGTCGTGCCAGTGGGCGGAATGTCTTGCTCGGTTAGCTGAGGCGTGCTTGGAAATCAACGGCGTCACGACGCGCATACTGCGGACGACAGACGGTGTTCAAACGTTCAGCTGGGGAAAGACCAGTGTTTGAAACTGGAACGAGCGGTCGCCTCTATAAAGTGATGCGCTCCCATTGTTCTCGAATGCGTGGGTGGCGGCATCGAATCCACAGCAACGCCGCTTGGACCACCTGTCGAATTTGTTACCCCACAACGGGTCCGGCGGCAGGACGGATCCGGTTGCGTGCGGTGTACACCAAGCGAGCCATCTTGGCAATTCCTTTATTGGCCCCTGGACCAGGGCGTCTGAGACCTGTATCATGACCCACGTGGATATCACTCGGACCCGTCCACAGGACTGGGCCTACCTTTCTGAAGGTGGATCGACGATCGTGTTCTCCTACACAGGCCCCTTCCACTCCGACTTCACCGGGAAGATACTCCGCCTACGAAAGACGTCCCTCGACGTCGATTCGCCCTATGCAACGATCGAAGAGGAAGACGATCTAATGATCGCGTTCCAGAACACGGTCATCGCGGCTCTCGTGCCTTCTAGGTATCTTCCAGACCTCGAGACCGTGTTTCTAGGTGCTGAATGGCTCGCATCGCTCGAGATGTTGCGTGACAGCGACCGCCCCGTCGAGCGGCGAGCGAAGGACCGGATCGATAGAACCAGACGAAAGGGCTTGCTGGCTACCGATCTCATCGGTGGTGCCGACGTTCTGGCAGTCGAGATAAAGGTTCGATACAAAATATTTCTACACGGAGGATGGCGTCGTGACCACTGCTCCCTCTCTTAGCCCAAGTGGGGTTTCTTACCCAATCCCGCCCACCTGTCGCAGGACACTGCAGGGATCAAGGCATCCACTTGCAGGTTTTGTATGCACACCCATTTAAA
Organism: Strobilomyces echinocephalus; assembly: GCA_038090115.1. NCBI lineage: Eukaryota > Fungi > Basidiomycota > Agaricomycetes > Boletales > Boletaceae > Strobilomyces > Strobilomyces echinocephalus. The sequence goes on along the minus strand of JBBPMC010000256.1, from coordinate 151 downwards.
ATGCAAAGGTGGCGATCTTCCTACCCAGTATTGTCCACTCGATCTCTACTCGAAGGATGAAGTACGCGTGAGGAAAGCTATCCGTGATCTTTGGGGCGGTTGGGTGCAGAGCAATGGCACGTCGAACAACTTGAGAGTATTCGTCTCGGGA
>JBBPMC010000255.1:15443-29086 GCA_038090115.1 Strobilomyces echinocephalus | reverse complement strand
CAAGTTCTATACTACTCAACCACAACAACTATACATATCAATAAGGTCAGCCACAATGTGGCTGAACTGGAAAGCTGACACATAGCAATGCCATGGTGCGCAATCATCAGGCACACAACATTCCTACCCCTCTTTCTACAGTAAAATCAGTTGACTTGCTCCTCTTTGCACATCATCTTTGTTATGACCCTCTATCCTCCACCATAATTACTTCACTGGTCAACCATCTCCAGGACTCATGCCATGCTGTATGCATTGCCTCTCACCTCAATATGAACTCCCCACTCTATGCCCTCTATCATGCTTTCCTTCAATGTGAATGACTTCTCATCATCAACCACTGGCATTCTACCACCGCTTGCACCTTCATCACTTATGACATAATCCTCAATATCCACTCTGCCCTGGGTGAAGCCCTTCTTGTTCCCATGCACCAGCTTGATATGCTGGAGTCCCTTATGGATCCTGACAGATACCTTGTTAGACAGCTCAATCAAGGGAGGGAGCTGGAGTCCGATGTAAGAGACTATATTATGCGCTACAAAGTGGTAGGGACATACCTGGAGTCCAATGTAAGAGCACTTCAGCTCTCAAGTTCTATACTACTAGACAACAACAACCATACATAACAACAAGGACAGCCACAAAGTGGCTGAACTGGAAATGCTGACACACAGCAATGCCATGGTGCGCAATCACCAGGCACACAACATACCTCTGTGATCAGTTGATGGCAAATGGCCCTCCTATTGAGATGTCCACTCCTCCATTCTCATTCTTATCATCTCCTGTTCCTTCTTCTCTCCATTAGACCTTACATTAAGGATGGAACTTACTGCTTACTACTATATATAATAACAATATCCATCTCACTTTAACTCTTGTAGAACCTGGTTATGAAAACTCTTGCTTTTGTTGCCACCACCTCAGGCACTTTCATCTCAACTGCAGGGAATACTGCTGCCAATACTGCTTCATGTGAACTCCAGGACACATCCAGTGGTGCTACCATACCTGCTGGCATTTCCCTCAACCATTCTTTTCACTCTCTTCTTTCTCTTACAGTTCCTCAACCCCTTGTGGCCACATTCCCCTTACTGCTCACATCACCACCAGAGGAAGGGCCTCCTCGTTGCATTTCCACTCCCTACTTCTGATGATTTCCCTTCATTTCTGATGAAGATACATAATATGCATCATTTGATGCAGATCTTGTTGTATACCTGGTGATTGCGCACCATGGCATTGCTGTGTGGTCCAGTAGTATAGAACTTGAGAGTTCAATGTAAGAGCTCTTCAGTCTTTTACATTGGACTTCACTTAGTGCTTTGTAGCACTCCAATTCTAGTCTCTTACATCGGACTCTAACTGATCTCACTTCCTTTCCCCACTTGTGGTATGAAAAATCACCACTACCACTGAACTCGCCACCATCATAAAGTCAGCCAAATCCAAGGTTGAATTACCAAAGGAATACACAAACTATGCCTCTGTTCTAATAAACAAACACAAACACAACAAGGCTGGGGGTTTGACTCCCAGCCTGGGCAAACATTTTAGTAGCCCAAGAAAGAGGTGAAATCACAGAATTCAACACATGGACCCTGTCAAATTCAATGGAATCACCAAATCAACCCAATCAAAAGTCAAAGATGTTTGCTCCTTCTTTGGCTTTGCCAATTTCTACTGCCACTTTACGTATGTGAGTTGGCATCCATTGTCAAGGCTTTCAGAAAAGCATCAAAGAATCAAAAGGAGATAGTAACTGATATAGAGATGGATGGTAACTGTGGTGTCTGTTGGAGACGGAAGGCTGCACATAGGAAAGGTGTGGTCAGGGATATTGGTGGTAACCATAATGTCTGTTGGATACGTATAGCCGTGTGACAGTGGTTTCGGCGGGGGTATTTCTTCAATGGTCCATGGAGTTGTCAAGGGAGGAAAAAAATGATGGAGTCCCTTGGTCTCTTCAACCTTAGCCTTCTTGTGGTCCACTGTAGGCATACTTGTAACACATCCCTGACTATTCCAACATTGCTTATCTCCTCATCAACCTTACAAAGAAATCTCATACCTGGGATTGAACCCCAACCTGTCAAACCACCTTTGATTTGCTCAAGAAACTCTGGTACTATCCTCCTACAGACTGACACCAATGGTAATTGGCATTCTTGTTCCTACCTCTCCCGGTCATTCAGACCAGCTGAACAAAATTATGACATCTTTGATCACGAACTTCTCACTATCATCTGTGCTCTAAAGTCCTGGAAACACTACCTCCATGGTTCTCCTTTCCCCATCCAGGTCTTTACTGACTGCAAGAATCTCAATCATCCCCAAGCCAGATGGCTTCTTGATCTTGCTGATTTTGATCTCAAAATGATTCACATTCCTGGCAAATCCTTGCCACTCCCAATGATCTTTTCTACCATTCTGATCTTCTCCAAAAGGATGATTTGGACAACTCTCGTGCTGCCTTCCAGGCTTTCAAGCTATTGATGGTGATATACCCCCACCTTCCACCCTTACCTCTCCAACTGGCAATTCTCTGCTGGTGTCTTAACATACAAAGGTTGTGTCTATGTCCTGCCTAACGACTCCCTCTGCTGCTCAATGCTCCAGCATTGCCATGATCATGAAACCGCCAGCCACCCCAGTTTCGGTTGTGTGCCTGGTAATTGTGCACCATGGCATGCCTGTGTGTCAGCATTGAGGCACTCTTGTGCCTAGTGTTCGCTTCAGCCACAAAGTGGCTGAACTGGTTATTATGTATAGTTGTTGTGGTTCCATAGTATATAACCTCAGAGTCTGGTGTACTGTTCTTCAATCTCTTACATCGGACGGACTCCAGGTATTTGTAGCACCCAATACTAGTCTCTTACATCGAACCCCAGCTGCCTCTATTCAGCTGTCTAACAGGTTATGAGCCCTGCGCTTTGAACTGCGCTATAAACTGCTTCAAACTGCTTCCCACATCGCCTCTTAGGCGACTCATATTCACTTATTCCAACTCTGCCTCATCCACTTCTTGCATTCGCTCTATCTCGCCCATTTTCACCCATTTTCACCCATCCACCCACTATGACCTCTGAACAACATCCCCACCACATTCAGCCTCTCAATGGCAACAACTACTTGACCTGGAGCGAAGAAATGAAGGCTCTCCTGTGCTCCAAAGGCCTCTGGCGCCTCATTGATGGCAAGGAAAAGCAGCTCAGTACTAGGGATAAGGAGCAGGAAGCCTGGGATGTGAAGCAGGACAAAGCAGCTGGGGAGTTGATGCTGGGTTTGATACCAGACCAATGAGTTCATATTCATGCGTTGCAGGACGATCCTACTGCCGCTTGGACCATGCTGGCCACCCTCTTTGTCCAACAGAAGGCCAGCACTCGCTTTGTGGCCTATGAGGAGTTTTTCTCCATCAGAAAGCGGCCAGAGGAGTCTCTACCAGCGCTCAGTGCTCGAGTTGAGCAAGCCATGGCCAAAATCCAGGAACTGCGCCTCTCATCCTTCACCCTGACGACCTCTGATGCCAAACTCACTTGTATGGCTATGATGTGCGCTCTTGGACTGGAATACTCGCACTTCACCTCTTCCCTCGCCCTCCTGAATGATCTGGACAAGGACAAGGTGAAAGCGGCGTTCCAGACTGAGGAAATCGACAGAAGACCTTGTTCTGACGCCCCCATATCCTCTGGCAGCACTGCACTGTCCACTACATCCACTCCGAGTTGCAAATGCGACCCCTCCTCTCCCTGCTTGTTCTGTGAGAAGCCAGGACACTGCCAGTGCCACTGCTATGCGCTGAAGCGGGCCAAGGAGAACTACAGAGCCTATTACTGAGTTTACACGCCCTGCCACCACTATTCTTCTGGATTTGGCCCTGTGGCATCGCAAACTTGCTCATCACAACCTAACAGATGTGAACGCGCTCAAGGAGCGCAACCTGGTCACTGGGATGGACCTGGACATCAAAACTGCGCCTCACATCCTTTGGAGTGTGGTCACTTGGATGTACATGCTGTTCCCTACTCTACCTTCTCTGGATTCCGCTACTGGGTATTCATCGATGACTACTCCAGATACTGCTTTGTGCTGCCTATTCACGCCAAATCGGATGTCTTCGACACCTTCAAGCAGTTTAAGGTGTTGTAAAACAGTGATCCTCTCTGTGCTTACACACAGGGGACCAATGGTAGGGGTCTTGGGCGCAATAGGCTTGACCCAAAGGGGGTCCGAGAGCGTTTGCTGATGTCTTGAGGCCTCGAGGAAGGACCGACGCTTGGTCCGAAGGCGCAGGAAAGCGGAGTCCGAAAGTCCGAAGTGCGGACTCAGTCAAGAAGGTCGAGGAGAGACTGGGAGAAGGTAGAGGAGGTAGGTAGGAAGGTCTTCGGTCCTTGGGAAGGGTTTTCAGGCGGTCTGACAGGTGGTAGAAGCACAGCAAAGTGGTGGGTAAGAGTAGATACATGTGTAAATACATGTGAAGTCCTTAAGTAGGCCCAAAACGTCGTCGGGCCTTGTAGCTAAGGTACTACGCACTGTCAGAGATAGAGGAGACCTAAATATGGTGGTCCGAAGTGAAAGGAAGCAGTCTGAGGACTGTAGGATGGGCCGATGCATGGTCCAGACTGCGGGAAAAAGCATTGGTCGTGCGGACTTTGTGCCGAGAACATCGGTCCACTTGCAATAGGGCCGAAAGCGGTTCAGGCCATCGGTCTTTTGGCCCGAGATGTCGTCAGGTGGTTGGGGTTGGACTAGCTGTCGTCAGGGAAGGCCTGGAAAGTGGCAAATTGCATGGATATCACCCTAGAGCGGTACCGAGCTCTACAGCGTGTGCAGAGAACCAAATGGAGCGCAGGATCAAAACCCTGTGAGATGACAAGGGAGGGGAGTATATGAGCAACGAGATGCTTGCCTTCACTACCAGCTGCGGCATACAGCGCCAACAAAGGTTGGAAGTTCTACAACCCAACCACCAAGCACTCCTCAGAGCGCACTGATTCCGATGAACGCCTTACTTGGAGTACGCCAGTTGCTGCACCAGGAGTAAACTCAACATCCCTCACCCCCTTGCCCTCTTTTATTGAATGGAACACCACAGACCCCAACTCCAGCTGAATACACAACAGTGCTGTCTGCCAGAGTGATTGGCACACGATATGGGGTATAGTTGCACAGCAAATGGCAATGGGGCGTCATATGAGAAGTGGTGCCTGAGTCTGCGTTCCAACCAATGTCAGAAGGGTGGTGAGACGGTGGAGGAGGGGTTGAAGGGTCACTGGAATGATAACTTGCATGACATGATAGGGGACCGACTGAAAGGGGACTGATAGGCAGGTTAAATGGACACCAGGGAGCAAGGTTTGTCAAGGAATGGATGGAAACTAAGCAGAAGGAGAGGAGATATGGGTCAATGTTTGGATAAGTGGACCTCCAGAAGGATGAGGCCGTTGAGAGGCAATCCTGCATGAAATCCAGGGGTATCAATGCATGGAAGGACACTCGAGAGTCAATAGTGTCAAGTGCAGGAAAACTCAGAGGGAAAATCTGGCCAGACCAGGACTTGAACCTGGGACTCCCAACAGTACTGGGATGTCTTAACCACTAGACTACCCGGCCTTGTCACTGTCTGAGATTTGTGGATATAGGATTTCAACAGATAGAGGCTCAGGGAGCAGCAGATGATGAGTGATGGTAGGCTCAAAGGTCACAAAAGCGCACTATGAGGCCAAGATGCTTTTCAAAGGTATAACTTGTGATTCAAGCAATGGATCAACACGAAAATCGGTTCAGTAGGGTATTCGAGGACGGAGAATCGATTGGAGAGGAAGAGGAGGCGAGGATCTGAGTTGATCTTGCGCGATAAGGGCTAGAGTGCAGGGCTCATAACCTGTTGAAAGTGAAAAGCTTGGTTGGGGCGCTTAGCCACCACTGGATTAATTCAGGACGACTCTGGAGTCCACTGTGAGCAATCAAGGAGGAGACACAGTGGACTTCCAGAATACAGTGGCTCAAAAAACTGTCCTAATGTTTGCATGTTTTTCACTAAAGTCAATAATACTCAATAACCCCTAATCTAGTAAGGCATTATGTTAGTGTATGAAATAAAGTACTTACTCTTGGCTTGCTATAGGTTACAGATTCAAGACATTTGATTAAGAATTGATGAAATGGCAGTCATTTCAAAATGGCTACTCATTGGGACAGTTTTTTGACTTTATATTTTAATTACATACATTAGACCCTAGCATACTGTAAAGTGATTACATATATGTGGTAATGTTTACTTTATGTCACCCTTATGTAACTTGATCAGTTCTCACTATATAAACTCCATCAGATTATATTTACTTTCCCACCCTCACCATGAAGTCCATCTCCAGTTCTCAAAGGGACAATATCATCTCTCTTCTTTCTCTTGGTCTCTCCACTAGAAAAATTGCATCCCAAACTGGTCTAGGCAACTCCACAGTATCCAGGGTTCTTCAGGAAATCCAGCTTGAGAAGCCTAGGCTATCTGGTGGTTGTCCTTCAAAGCTTTCTTCTACCAATAAGAGAGCTATTGTTCAGCAAATCATTACTGGCAAGGCCAAGAATGCTGTTCAGGCCACTAAGTTCATTAATTCCATCATTGATACTTCTGTCTGCACTCAAACAGTTAGAAATACTCTCAAGGAAGCCTCCTTGAAAGCTATGGTGAAGAAGAAACAGCCTCTTCTTTCTAGGAGTTATAAGAAGAGGAGACTAGCCCTTGCTTTGAAGTCCCAGCATTGGACTGTGGAGGACAGGAAGAGGGTTATATGGTCAGATGAGACTAAAATCAATAGAATTGGGTCAGATGGACAGTAGTATGTGGGGAAAAAGAAAGGAGAGGGGCTGATTGCTAGAGAGGTCAAAGATACAGTCAAGTTTAGAGGATGTTCATTGATGGTATGGGGCTGTATAGGGTGGAATGGAGTGGGAGTCCTGAGTGAGGTAGAAGGGAGAATGGATGCTGAACAGTATGTGGCAATCTTGGAGCAGGGATTGCTAGAAAGCATGGAGGAATCTGGAATTCCAGAGGCTGACATTATCTTTCAACAAGATAATGATCTAAAGCATACCTCTAGGAGAGCTCAAGAATGGTTTGAACAGCAAGGAATCAAGCAGCTAGACTGGCCTGCACAATCTTCAGACCTCAATTCTATTGAACATTCTTGGTATCATCTCAAAAGATGCCTCTCCTCCTATGAGAAAACCCCTAAAGGAGTTTATGAACTATGGAAAAGGGTAGTAGAGGAGTGGGGAAAGATTTCTGTGAAACAGTGTCAAAAGTGGATATAAAGTATGCCTAGAAGGGTTGAAGCTGTTATCAAGGCCAAAGGAGCTCATACCAAGTACTAGATACCCAGTGTTAGACAGCTCAATCAAGGGAGCTGGAGTCTGATGTAAGAGACTTTATTAAGGTGCTACAAAGCGGTAGGGACATACCTGGAGTCCGATGTAAGAGACTGAAGAGCTCTTACATCAGACTCTCAAGTTCTATACTACTAGACAACAACAACTATACATAACAACAAGGACAGCCACAAAGTGGCTGAACTGGAAATGCTGACACACAGCAATGCCATGGTGCGCAATCACCAGGCACACAACACCCAGAACTATATAGAGCCAAAAAACTGTCCCAATGAGTAGTCGTTTTGAAATGACTGCCATTTCATCAATTCTTAATCAAATGTCTTGAATCTGTAACCTATAGCAAGCCAAGAGTAAGTACTTTATTTCATACACTAACATAATGCCTTACTAGGTTAGGGGTTATTGAGTATTATTGACTTTAGTGAAAAACATACAAACATTGGGACAGTTTTTTGACCCACTGTATATGTGCGCTTCTAATAAACAAACACAAACACATCAAGGCTGGGGGTTTGACTCCCAGCCAGGGCAAACATTTTAGTAGCCCAAGAAAGAGGCGAAATCACAGAATTCAACACCTTGTGGTCATGTTGTGCTTTTTGCTCATATCACTACTGAAGGCAGGCCACCTCGTCACATCTCTACCCCTTACTCCTGACCCTCTCCTAAGATGACGATGACATCTATGATGACATTGCCTGCATCAACATCACCAGATCCCTGGTGGGGTCATACATGGAATTTTAAGAATCTCATCATGGTTTCAATTGGGCAAGCTTCTCACAGAAACCACAAGGCACACTTGGGTCACAGTTGCAAGAGCCAGCATTGGCAGATATCACAGAGTTACTGGGGAGCGGACTAGAGCTATCAGAACGAGGGCGACAATTGATTTCCTCAGTGTAGAATGCTGCTTTCACCATGTCTTTATTGAGGTTGGTGAGAAGCGCAAGGGAGGAAGTCACATGGAAGTAGTTCAGTCCCAGGGCTCGATTCATGGTCATGCAGCTCAATTCATTGTCCAATTTTCCAATGACGGAGCCAGAAGGACGAAGGTCCTTGATTCTCGACATGGCATCCTCCACTTGAGCAGTCAGAGCAGTCAGGGACTCCTCTGGGTGCTTCCTGATGCTGAAAAACTCATCATAGGCAATAAAGTGTGTTCGAGCTTCCTGTTTGACATAGACCTTCTGCAATACAGTCCACCTCTTGCTCATCTCTTGCTGTGATAGAGTGCAATTCTACTCCATTCACTAATCTCCAGAGTCCCTTAGAACACAGCAACACTTTCATTTCATCGCTCCAAGTGGGATAGTTCTTCCCAGTGAGCGGCTGAATGCATTAGAAGCGATGGTTCTCAGAGGTAGACATGATAGAGGACTAACTGATAGGGGACTAATAAGAGATAGGAGGTAGATAGGGCCCAGTAGAGGGGCTTCGAAGACGAGAAGGAGTGATACACAGTGGACTTCCAGAATATAAGTGCGCTTCTAATAAACAAACACAAACACAACATGGCTGAGAGTTCAACTCCCAGCCAGGGTAAACATTTTAGTAGGCCAAGAAAGAGGTGAAATCACAGAATTCAACATACTCCTGGCACGCTTCACATCCTCTGAAGCTTGTCCACTCCAATGTTCATATGGACATCTTCAATGTTTTCAAGCTGTTTAAGGTGTTTGCTGAGAATCAAACTGAGCGCAGGATATGAGGTGATAAGGGTGTTAAACAGCTGAACAGAGGCAGCTGGAGTCCAATGTAAGAGACTATATTGCAGCGCTATAAAGCACTAAGGGCGTACCTGGAGTCTGATGTAAGAGACTGAAGAGCAGTTTCATCAGACTCTCAAGTTCTATACTAATGGACCACGCAGCATGCCATGGTGCGCAATCACCAGGTACACATCAAGATCTGCATCAGATGATGCATATTATCAATAAGGTCAGCCACAATGTGGCTGAAGTGGAAATGCTAACACACAGTAATGCCATGGTTTCCAATCACCAGGCACACAACACTATTCACCTGATCCTGCAATGTCCCAGCTGTTCACCATCTATTTTGATGTGAATCATGGTGGTTGCAAGAACATGTTGAAGGGACATACCTGGAGTCCAATGTAAGAGCCTGAAAAGCTGATACATCAGATTCTGAGTAAGATCAGCCACAATGTGGCTGAAGCAGACACCAGGCACACTGTTACAAGTGTGCCTCAATGCTAACACACATGGTTTGCATGGTAAGCAATCAGCAGGCACACCACATGAATCAACTCAGGGCGACTCTGGAGTCCACTGTGAGCAACCAAGAAGGAGACACAATGGACTTCCAAAATATAGGTGCGCTGTAGAGCTTCACACCGCTCTACGGTTACATTCAGCCTTTTCTCCCTGATCTAGGCTTCCACTGATGACACCCAGTCAAGTCTGGAGTTGATGATGCCCCATGGACTTATAGTCCAATGGACTGACACTTTTTCCCGTGGTCCAGACTATCTTGCAAGGTCTTACTCTCAGTCCTCAGCCCATTAAAATGTCGGTCTACTTCCTTTGGTCTTACCCTTTTAGTATTCCCTTATTAGGAACAGTTCGTTATATCTTAGCTACAAGGCCCAGCGACTTCCTGGCTCTTTTAAGTGTTAGACAGCTCAATCAAGGGAGCTGGAGTCCGATGTAAGAGACTAGAATTGAGTGCTACAGAGCAGTATGGACATACCTGGAGTCCGATGTAAGAGACTGAAAAGCTGTTACATCAGACTCTCAAGTTCTATACTACTGCAACCACAACAACTATACATAATAACAAGTTCAGCCACAAAGTGGCTGAAGCGGTCACCAGGCACAAGTGTGCCTCAATGCTAACACATAGGAGTGCTATAGTGTGCAATCACCAGGCACATGACACATTCTTCACCAAGTTGTGATTAGCAGTGTATTGCAACTTCAGCATCCGCTGCAAATAAGTGTTTACATGGAACAGATGTTGCTGGGATCACACAGACATCCTTTGCAAGTGTCAGATACTGTTTGGAGTGGGCCTGAAGTCATTTTGGCACAGAAACAAAGAAAAAAAGAAAGTATCAAAGACAAACCGCCTACCACCCAATGATGTCTGTATTCTTGGTAACATCACCAGCTGCATCACTAAGGTACCAGTGTAATTCTTCTTTCCATCCGCCACTGTTTGCTCACATTGACTTTTGTAGTTATTGACAATGGTGACAGTCATATTCTGATTTGAAAGGGTGCAAGGGGACCAGGTCTTGAGTCGTGGTCTTGATTGTCTTGTTGTCCACTGAGTCTACCTGATCCTGCCAATACTCCACAAGAGTCCTTTCGACAACTCTCAATGCTTTGTCACACCAGTCCTTGACTTGGAGTTGCCCACTTCCAATTCCTTCTTCTACTCTTTGTGACCACTTCAGGCCATTTTGATGTACATTAACATTGTAGTACAGATGCAATACTATATTATGTATAGTCAGTATACCATGTCACAGAGTTGAATAACTTACCATGGGTGAGCATATAAACATCTTTCTTGTCGAACTTGTAGTAATACTTTTTCAGCTTGTTGATGCTGCAATTTAAAGGATTTCAATACAATGTGTACTCATCCATGATGAGCTTCTCCTCCCATGTGCTGAGGAGTTCTTCGAATGCCGGATTTGCATGGCAAAGCATGAGATGATTTTTGGGTGAGAATAGATGTTGAATGTGTTCGTGGCTGATATGATCATTCGTGCATTATTGACATGCTCCAAGTCCTGTACCTTGATGGTGAATGACATCCATGGAATGTGTTTGACAGGTTGACCGGGTTGTCTAAGTGAAGTGATTAAACCGAAGAATTTATCTATGGACTTGATGAAGAGGTTGATGGACTATTTAGAAGTATGAGTAAAACTTGACATCTTTTCATGAATTATACACATTAGTTTTTCATTAGCTTCCCAAAGATTATATATATAAGTTTTCTTTTTCCAAGATATTTTTAATACTATGAGTTCTTCTACATGTTTGCATAATATTATTCTGGTTTCTCTAGCAAAGGCAAGTCAAATTTTTGCATTGAAGAATAACTTTCTGTGCCATGCTTGGATTTGAATTTGAAAGAGTGGATACAAGAATAATATTGGTTATGTCTTCAACTTGTCAGAAGTATTTATATTACCTATTAGGGATATCATGAAACCTTTGTACTCTATTCAATTTTCAACTTGCAATGCTGGACTAGACCTAATGGCCTTCACAAACTCAAGGGGCATCTACCTTCTCTTTTCTATACAGTTTCAGATAGTAGGGGATGTTGTGTATACATCTTTACCTGAACTCCTCAATCAAACATAAAAAATAGTTGCTATTAAGCATAACAAACTATCCATGACTATCTATTTACCGCTGGAAAACAATCAACTACTCCATTCTATAGTAGTGTTGTGTGTTTTCACTTAGAGATCATCTTTGAATTACTGCTGGCACTAACCATGATTTTATGGATATAGTAATACAAGTCATAGAAATGGAAATTGTTTTGTGCTCATGAAACAATTTGTTGTGCAAGGTTGCACCAATCATTTTCTACTATCATCACCTTCAAATTAAGTCCAGGTCATATAATTAAGAAGTAATTGATATTCAGAGTATAGATTCACCATATTGAATGCAAGATGGTAATTAGTGAAATTTGTCATATGCCATGTCCAAAGTCCACTCTGCCATGTTCCGACATACTCTGCCACACAGAATTCACGAACTTTACCGTGATCTCACATTAGACACAACACCGTGCCTTTGGAGTTTCACTCCACCATTCATCTCAGTTTCCTTTCCATCTATGTTTATCCTTGTATTCCTTTTAGTATTAGTCTTGTCTCTTAGATCCCTTCGCACCTGTGCTCGCCTGTGCTGCACAGCTCCAGCTATGTATGTCTCTGACTCCATTTTCCATCCTCCGGTTATCTTCTTCCCATTTTACTCATAGCTTTACTAATGCGATGTCTGCACTCCATATATAAGATGTAGATATGACCTCTATATCCTCAGTCTAATTATCAACTAGATATTCTCACTCCACACTCAGTTCCCTTCAAGTTTCCCCTGTCCTCCCCTCTGTTGTCCTCTTCGCAAATCCGGGACTAACATCATGAGCAGTAAGGGCATAGCGCTCTGCTTGAGTCACTGAAGCCAAAGTCCCAAACCCATTTGACATCTTAGCTCTGACATTCCAGAGTTATAGCAGAGTGAGCGGACCCAGTTCTAACAAAATTACCAAACTCATTATTAAAAGCCAAGGAATATTTTCTAGATAAAATATAAATAAGTATTATAGTATAGTCAAGAGAAGGCTAGATTGCCAATTTTACACTGAAAAGTAGATTGGAGATATTTATTAACCATGTTGAGTGACCAGACAAGTTGCCTGCTGCACTAATAGCTGCAGATTGTAATTGTTCAACATTTATTTGCCTAGTAAAAAATAATAGAGCTATACAATTTGATTAGAAAAGTATATTTTGCAGTGCAAAAATAATAGTCATAATGTAGCAATGAAATTGTTCTGAATGTTCAGGGATGTATGTCCTAGTATTGACACTATACTACAGCCTCTATATACACAGCCTGATTCAATATCATCTAACATCCTTTACATTTGCCTTTAATTATTTAAACTTCCCTGCCAACCAACTTGGATGCTTTGCACATAAAAAAATTAGATTTAAATTCTCCAAGTTTTGATCTTAGATTTCATTTGAATTACTGAACACTATTATTTCATATTATCAAAGATAAAATTGATACAACATCAAAGATCCTCATATGAGTTCTCTAAAACATAAGCAATATCTTCTAGTAGATATTTGTTTTCATAGATTCCAAACCTTGGTTATAGGAAAGTGTTCGCTCATTTAAAGTCCAAATAAATGAGATAATGAATTTTCACAAAGAAATATGATATCTGAACAACTTATTTCAATAGATTTTATTTTATCTCTACTAATTCTGCCACCCTAACTATGACTTTTTCACTGTTCTAGAACATAACAAGGATTTGGAGCTTGAATACCACTATCTTCTTGCTAAAAGATGGGAATAAATAGCTTATATTTATCTTGACTAGAGAGCATATATGGCAAGATTTATCTAATTAGAAAATATTATAGAATACATCAGGATATTGAGTTGCATTGGCTTACCTATGCTCATGTCTTATTTATAGACATACATTAATTTTCCATTTAT